>JACJUY010000772.1:87904-166138 GCA_014220935.1 Platorchestia sp. MABIK
TAGCATTCCGAAAGTTATTTTATAAACATTTCAGTCCTATGGGTGAAGTTTGCATAAAATCCGAATTATTGCCGAATTATTGCAGAATAGGGTAATAAAACTGGTTTTATTGGAAAGAATAAAAAATAATATTTCAATTATATATTACTCTGCTGGACCTACAATTCAAAACTTGTGTCTTCATCTTTGATAAAAGTTCTCATTCGTTCAACATTTTCCGCTGTGCGTTCAAAAAGTTTTCTTCGAGATTTTCCTTTATTAATGTTTCTCCCAATAAACTGGGATTACAACTACTTTTGGAAGTTCCTCTGAATCGTTTTTTTGTTAGGTTTGAATCGGTTTTCCAAGAAGAATTTCCTCTGAGTCCCGACGATGAATCCAATTTTATCATTTTCTTCGATGATGAACTTGCGTTGTTGAAGAGTCTGTTGTACTATGTTTGCTGATTACAAAATCTTCTCTCCTGCACCCTTGATGTTTATGGTTATTTGGAGGGTATATCAGATACGAAAGCAAACACTGAATTCTTTCCTGTCGGGTACTCTGTGTTATAGTCACCTATTTCAAATATTTCAATGTTATTGAAATTATACAAGGGATGCATTTTTAGCAACCACCCTATATTTGTAAGTTTTAGTCGTTTTAAAGCCTAATAATTAATAAAACAACAATGTACACTCTTTAAGATCGATCATTACATGTCAAAAAGAAAATGATTGGAAAGATAGCTGATTTAAAAATAATTTCACTACGTGAACGTTTCGGCTTTAGGCTCAAGCCATTATCAACCCCTGTAGAAGCGAATTAAAATTCAGAAAATACGACACAGCTTAAACACAAAGTAATACAACTCAAAATTAATAATGATACAAAAAAAGGAGCGATTATACTGCAATCATTTTTTGAACATCAGGCTATTTCTGGTGTTGATAATGGCTTGAGCCTAAAGCCGAAACGTTCACGTATTAAAATGATTTTTAAATCAGCTATCTTTACTTTCATTTTCATTTTAAAACTGTCGAGAGTACTCCAACCTAATTTTTTCATAACATTTCATTTTATTGCGTCTAAAAGTAAGTAGTAGATATGAAAACAACTTCTTTCACTGAAAGCGAAAAAAAAATACGAGTCCAATCAAAATGGGAACACATTCAAGTGCAGATAATATGGGAGAGTAAAATATATAATGCGACCAAAAAGGAGAACAACTTATGCAGTGTGTGTGTATGTTCTTTTTTTTTTGTTCAGCTTTTATGCGAATGAATGTATTTTCACTTAGATTCTACTTCCATCATTTCGTATTTTCCAGAAGTTGAGAACGACTGTAAATTTCAAAATGCTCCTTTTTCTTGCTGACTCATTGGCTCAATTAGGTATCATATGATCAATCTAAAAGCACATGTCTTTGTCCTTTTATTCATGCATTCCAGTTGTGAAATGTAACGTACACTTCGATACTTATGTTTCAGATGTATTTCCCATGCCAATATTGTTTCTTCAGCCATAATAAATCTGTCAGGTCAACCACTTGTATTCATTTGTTAGCTTTTGTTCATCGTATATTGCATTGAAATGAAACACAAATTCCATTTCATGCAATTTCAAATAAACATTTCATTTATAATGGCAATTCAAGTCATTAACACCTCCCGATATTTTCTTCCGTAAGTTGGTTGTATTTAGGTAAATTGATCACTTGAGGTTAAGAACATCTGCCTCACAAACAATGATAAGGTTACTAATGCAAACGATGATAAGGCTGCAAATTCCACCGATGATATGATTACGGAGGTAGCCGATGGTAAGCTAAGGTAACGTCGATGGTAATGTTATTAAGGTAACATCAAGCCATTGGACCTAATGCTGAGCACATCGATGCCACTCATTGTTTCAGTATTTTGTTCCAAAAATTCGCGTAGGTATACACATTTACTACAAACTCTGCAGGAATTACAATTCATTTCTGTTTCTGCTAACCATCTTCGGGGCTGGCTGCATGATGGAAACAAAGCACATTATTTTATGTAAGTTCGAACAGGATTGCCTTCGTCAATACTTTCGAACTGCGAGAAATTTTTCACGTTTCCAATGTTTGAATTATTTGATGAGATTAAACAGGACACAGAAATGTTCCCGTCATAGGACCATGTAGAAATTAGGCAAGAGCAATAAATGCGGTCACATTTGTTGAATTTGTATCATAAAATGCAAAATCATGTTTAAATTTCTAATAGAAAAGAAAACACCATTACATACTGTTAACATCAGTGGAAAATCGTTAAACGGAAATATTCTTTACAGTCGTACGCGATTGGTACAAACTGACGTTCTCTGTGTAAAACAAAACTTTGGAAAATAACAACACATATACGTCTGGAAAAAATTTATTCTTAATCCAATCTAAGTGAGCAGACCAATTCACAATGGAACAGTTTTGAAAGCACCGTTCGTCAGCACAGAATTCAGGAGAAACTTGCCCAAATCAACCTATGTCATCAGCGGTAAATTTAAGCAAGATTGGGAGGAAAAGTTTATGAACCATGGCCCTCCAGCTGGCAAGTACGGTAGTGTTCCCACTTTAAATAAATTTCAATGTAAATGAGACACCACTTGTGATATTTTGATCAAGGGGAAAGAAAGGGCAATATTCTTCCTCAAAAGGATTTTGCTCCATTTCTCAGCTTACAATGCAAGGGAACGTCTGATATCGGCATTATTATTCGCGTGGTCTTAGGCTTGACACAACCAATAGAAATCAATGAGGTTTTATGAAGTATTGCAAATTTAATTAAATGGACCTCACTGAAACTCATATGAACCAGCACAATCAGCTTTTGAAAGAAATACATGTACATATTTCAGATGTTCGAATCCAAGGGAGAAACTGTTTGGAGATAGGAAGCGCTCAATTTAGACATATTGTATAAAAATAGATGTATGTACTAAGAATAGAAATAAATAACGTGCACATCGAACGAACGAATAGATTAATTTAGCAATCGTACTGACTGATTGGCATATAATCTTATTGCTAATATTTTTTATACTTAAGCAAATCATTTTGGTCAGTATCTCTCCTGTTATTATTCAGAATATAGCATAAAATCTCCATCATCTTTCGTGTAGAAATGTTTATTAACCTATTTACGGGTGAATCGAACAGCCTGTAATAATTAAACACAACCGAGGTAGGTTGACTCCACATCCTTTATGCTGCGATAGACGAGACGGAACGCATATCTTCAACCAGCCTATCTATTTTACTTAAATTTTTACTGATTCCTGCGCATCAGGTCAATTCTCAGTGATTGCTCGCTCAAAGATTTTATTAAACGTTATAAATAGTATTAACTATTCACGAGCTTTTGGCCCAACAACAATCAAACTTTTCTTATTCAAAAAGATATTGACCCACTTTTGGTGACTTTCTCTTTGGAGTGACTCAAAAAGCTAGCAGTGCAGTTACAACAAATTCTTAATGTGAATGAATGAAATTCTTAAAGTATTCAAGTACTTGGATATAGAAGCTCATTGCTAGTTTGAGCTGCGATTGCAGGAGATATCAATTTTAAGCGATGATTTATAATTTCCTGAATTTGATTGAAATTCAAGTTAGAAATTTAGACAACTTGATTTACTAATGATGATTTGAGTGATGGTACATTCGTACGACGAAACACATTTTTTCATGATACAACAGTTTAACAAACAGTGTTGGAGCTACTAACTTTATTTTTTAATTCCCATCAAGAATGTCGTAACTACTGATGTATAAATATGTACCCATTTATCAAATTTTTTGTTTTCATTGACACCAAGCAAAAAAAGACTACACGAAAGTTGTTCTTACATTCAATGAACACAAAATTTCAACTCCTAGCCTCTTTTAAGTTCATTAGCGTTGTTCAAATTTTTTCACCTAGTTATGATTCAAGAAATTCATCGTTGCGTTTCCCTCGTGCATTCATTTGACCATTGATTTGATTTTGAAACATTCATTTTGACTTACTTGAATGACTCGACTCAAACTTTTTTTTCTAATTAGTCTTTCTTTTAATTTTGTGAAAAATAAAAACCTAGATTGAGGCGCATTTTTGCTCAAATTGAGGGAATTTTGTACAAAAATAAAAAGATCATCATAGCTTGGTAGTACATGTCAACGTTTATTTTTGGTGCTTTTATTTGAGCACAAGTGCGAGGTTAGTTCGCTAAAAGCGACGATAAAAGTAATTTTAATAACTTCAAAATCCCAAGGAAGCCTCATGCTTCCGCCAACGTTATTTCTTCCAAACAATACACGTGCACCAAAAATTTCTTTCTTTGCCCAAAATGTACCAAAATTAGAGTCCATTTACCCTGGCACTGGAAAGGGATATACTATTTGTGAGAGGAAAGTAAAAATCAAACTTAACAATAACAATTTGCAACAACAGTTTTCATGGCCGAGGAGACGTAAAAATACGCCAATAATGTCTACTAACAATTGCTGTCATCTAATTATGACCTCATATGTCGTTAAAAAATCCCTGTCACTTTTTACGTCTTTGTAGACGCTTTTCGTTTGACACACGCGAACGCGATTCTTGCCGAGAACCATAGCTTCTAGGCTTGAATTATTGAGACGATTTGGAAAGGAGCTTATCATTTGTGAGCTTAGAAATGTCGAAAACAAAAACGTCGGTATAGCATTGGTCCATAATATTAAATAATTTTAATTAGATGTCCGGAGGTATAGCATTGGTTCCTGTTGCTAATTAAAACTACACCTATCACAAAAATGTCTCGATTTTTTTAACGGAATTCTTTTTATGACTATGACGATTTCCAAATACTTTGTGGTCACCACCAGCAACATCAATCAACACCGACCCTAATGAGCGTTATTTAAAATATTTCATTATGTACGTAAAATATTTTGTACGTAAAACGCAGGCTCTCAGAGGTTTTCCCTTCGCTCGATTTTGGACATGATCTAAAGAACTCCCTCTGTGGCTAATACTTTTGTTGACGTGCATTGTACCCGCATTTGATGCTTAAACCGTTTTCAGATTTCAGAAATTTCAGATTCTTTTTGGAAATTATTATCATCATAATGTTATTTACTTAGAATCTTTGTAAATGAGCTACTCCTAAACAATGTGGATGTTACGTGGAGGACGATTCGAGCATTCAGAAATCTGATTTAAATAATTCGTAGCACACAATCATTTCATGAAGTGAGATTTGAAATTAGGTAGACCGGGCAGTGTAGAGATCTACCACGATTAAGAACCTCTTCATACCCGAATACTTCAACAGACAAGGCCTGCTATTGGTAATATTTATTTCACGAAGTAAAGAAATATATGTACATAGACGAAGGTATACTAATAATTATATTGAATAAATACCAGCCTTACTCTTGTACAGAAACTGTTGCCACTTCTTCTCGCTTCAGTTTTAGGTGACATGAAATTAAAAGAATTGACCACATGCCAGAAATATTTCTCTTTTGTTAATTTAAAATCAGAGATGGGAAAAAATAACTTCACAACCATTTTTGCCTGAAGAATCACCCTCACATTCAAAATGAAAGCAATTAATCGACCGCATATTTTACTCCTGGAGGTGCTGGAACAGAGTCGACTTCAAGTCAATTAGACAGATGCAACTTCCGGTTCTTGACGTAGAAAGTTGACACAATCTTAACACTATTTGAGCGGAAAAAAGTGAGCAAGACTTTCTGCATTTTGCGCTAAAATAGTTCGTATTTGTATTCGTTTCGTTGCGCTCGGATAACTTAAAATTTACCGCTATCGATTAACTCTAAAATGGAACAAAGTGAAGAAGCATGTAACACTCGCACTTAGCTTACAAGGAGCTCCACCGTCGAGCCCTTATCTTTTTGTGGGAACTGGTGAAGGAACCTTGTGCATGCTACCTGCAACAAGTGATGGTACACAGGACAAATGAAGCCCCCACGCCAAAGTTTCTGCCGAAACATCTATTATTTTAGCCGCCTGAATATAGCCTTTACCATAGGCTGCTAAAATCATAGAAGCCCGTCATAAAAGTTAGAATGGGTTTCAGAATTCTTGAGAGTTCTACAACTTAAATTATGCATCAGTAAACTTTGTTCTCACTTTGAAACAAAAAACCACTGCATTGTAAGAGTGTCAAATCAAAGCAGAAAGTAAACGGCGTGTCAGAGATAGCATTATAGTTTCAGTATTACTGAGAAGGAGCTCGGTAAATACGAATCTCTATTTTGAGAAACTCGCCGTAAAAACAAACTATCTATGAATGAAGAAATGAACGAAAAATAAATCATTCGCACAAAATAGTCAACGGTGAAGGCAAGATCGACTGTGCATGCTCTCAGAAAGTTCTACTCTGTATAAAAATTTATTATCATGTTCCGTACTAGCCTTTGCTAGCTAGCCATCTACAAATTTAACTGAGTAATTTTTCAATTTGATTGAGAATAAGCATGTGTGTGGCTGCCAAAACTCATAAACTTTTAGTGTGTCTTAGAATCTTCGGTGTTTGGGCTGGTATCAGCATAGCGATCGCTCACATAGAAAACAAATGAAAGATTTAACGACTACAGATAAACGGAGACGAAATGTAGGGAGCAGACGAACATTTAATTAGGAATCTGTACGGGAATGCCGGATCACGCTCATTCGAAATCGAGTGCTAAGCTGTATGTCGCTTAAAAGAAAGGTACTGTCAGCTTCAACGCCAAACACTAAACTATGCAAATGAAAAATAACAGGTTAGAAATAGCCAACACCAATGATATGAAAAATAATAATAACAAAACATTAACAATAATAGCTGAAACAAATGCCAAGAAGATTCAGTAATTTTAGTCAACATTATGACTTTTGCACTGCCATGAAGAGGAGTTTTGTTGTTCAGTACACAAGTTGATAACGAGACAGGCACAGCGAGAGTTGGCACTCCCATGCACGCAGAATTGCAAGGCTGACCAGCAGCACTCAATGAGAAGAAACTTAGTCTATACGACAGGAAAAATGGCACCCAAGACTTGCTCAAACGTTTAGAAAAGGACTCTGTAGTGCAGAGGACACAGAAAGAATCTAAAAGTGCCTTCAGAATAACAGGTGAGGAACGAGCTTCAACTGAAAGACAAAATATTCCGTTTTTGAAGCTTAAAATCAAGTTACACCTAGTTAAATGATTATATATTAAATTCCTTATATATATACAGTTGAGTATTCAAATGAAAGATACAGATCCCACTTAGAAAGGAAGTGTGGTAGAAAAAAATTCACTCATCGAGAAAAAATCAATTGTTAATGTAACTTTTATGTGGTTTTCTACCTGTGCATCACAACTTGCAACAGAGTGAATTTGATTATAACTCCCTAGAAACTAAAAAAAATTTTGAATAAAACTTCCCGTGAAACCATTGTTCTGATGCACTTTAGCTGAAAACGTCCAATTAACTGGCTAGAGATAAAAATTCATTATTCAAATAGTCAACAACTTTACAACAGTACTGTTAAACTAAATTATAATTAGCTCAATGGATAGAGATAAAAATGTGCTTTATCGTTTGCCCGGCGGCTTCTGACCGCTGTTGTGAATCTGTATATGCTTCGCCAAGTGGGCTTTTTGTCGGAAACATTTTCCACACTGAGTGCAATCGAAAGGCTTCTCCCCCGTATGCGTTCGCAGATGCACATTGACGCTGTATTTGTCTTTGAAACCTTTGTTACAAACGTGGCAAAAGTGTAGAAGCCGACCTTTGGCAGTGGCTTCTTCAGAGGTTCCTCGTTTAGTGTATTTTCTTTTTCTGATTTTGGGCTCCTGTGGACTCGTAGTTGTAGATGCTGCGGGCGCAATTTTGACTACGCTGTCGACTGTCGAATATTCTTCCGTTGGCACGGGAACGTAATCATACGATGCATACATTCCGTTTGTACTGGTTATTTGTGGGTGTGACGGCGGCAATCCAAAGTTTTCGTTCTTGAAAGCCGTATTGATTGAGGGAAGTGGAGTCATATTAGTCATCACCGTCAAGGTTTTCTGAACCTGTGGGCCGGCACTATTGCGCCGCACGGTGCCACGAAGAGCTCCTTCGAGAATAGTCGTGCCGTCATGCACTGGAGCCATGTACGGAGGCGGGTATCCATTAATGGACTCCAGTGACGTGACTTCTTCTTGAGGTGTCCCCATGGAATCGATCGCTGTTCTCACCATAGAGTCGAAGTCGCACGGAACTGGCGATGCGTTATCGGTCGAAATACCAGAGTCACTGTAGGCTGACGCGCTCACGTAAGACACACAGTCAGACCCCGGTGAAGGATGGTTATGAGACGTCATAATGTCAATAGGTTTTTCGTTCAGAAGGGTGGAGAACAAAGTCAAGTTTTCCACTTCGGTCTCAGTCGGTTGTTCGATTGGCTCACTTTTGCAAAACGTATTGTAAAAGATTCCTCCTTCAGATTTGTTTATCTTTCCATCGTTGACCACGCCACCTCCTCCTCCAACGCCCCCTCCACCTCCCCCACCTACTCCACCTCCTCCACCGCCTCCTCCTATTCCTCCTCCCCACATTTTATCGCTGCTATGGTCGGCCTCTCTGTAGATTGGGGGCAACTGGGTTTGTTGCAGGCCATCCTGGTAAGTAGGGTACGCATTCCACTGCTGGGGCACCAATTCGCCCTCATTGTTGTTGGTTATCCTGTGATCTACGAGGTCCTCAAGACTTCCAAAATCTGTGGGGGTGAATTGTAGGTCGACGAGGTCCAGAAATCGCGTACTGTCAACGTCGAATGCCGCATGGTCTTCAAGTCGCAGGGTCGGGCTCACATCCATCACTGAGTCATTGACTGGGCACCTCGCGGTCCTGCAGCAAAAGAAGAAGTTGTTACAACTCATTTGACTTTTAAAATACCATCAGAAAGAAGGGATTTCTATCAAGAAATGGTATTGCCTTTGGCCCTCGCGCAAATTTTTCAACTTTTAATGAAATTCTATATTATTCTCTTCAAAATCATTTTCGTACAACCATCTTACGAAATTCCCAGTTTTGTTATTTTTAAAATGCTTCATAATAGGAAAGAGTTCACGATCTAATAATCGCGAAAGTAATAAGTTAGCACAGTAAGTACGTATCTTTAACACAATTTTTTCAAACTATAGAGCTTTTAACTGTTTACACCAAAATTATATCAATGTCGATAAAAATAGTCTCATTTCCAAGTATTTAATCGCTGTATTGTGTCTGACGACATGATCGTCTCACGCTAATGAAACAGAGTATCAACTTTTTCATACTTTTTAGAATTTACCATTGTTATAGGCTTTATAACTTTATAATCATGTTATTTTCCTTTACTCCTTCATTACTTTTCTTCTCAGTGCATATTATTCAAAGAACTTATGTTCAAACAGAATTACCTGAAAAGGGTCTATCTAAAAGAATTTGATTCTACGACGTTTTCATAAATATCTGATATTTCAAATTATGTTCAAATGCTTATTTGTCCTTGGATTTAAATTTGGTTATATACAGTATATTTGGCATGTGTGGAAATTTAGTTTTGAATTAATAAGTCATTGAAAAAATCATTTTTACAAAAAACGAATTTCATATCGTCAGTAACTGGAACACTATTTCCTTTTACATTGTTTTATGTTCAATAAAGCAGCTAATGAGCCAAATTGTGTGAAAGCATCTTTTTTGCAATGAAAAACCAATGTAACCAAAACCAATTTCAACCGCGTACATTTGAGCATTTTTTGTACCTATTCCTTCGCATTTTAGAGTCAATTTCATTTGTAGTCAGATTTGTCTGCGCAGCAAAATGTTTCAGTTATATTGACGCAAAGCTCAACATAATTATTTTTTAACATTTCTGACCCTTTCTTTCAACCGCGTATATATGAGTCCCGATGTCGTGCTAAACTTCGCGTTTAATCTATTTAGCAGTGCAGTATTTATGCTCTCCATTAAAAAAACATTCAAATACTCATCATAATGTACGACATGAGCCAGCTGGATAAGAAGTATACAAACACATGAGTTTTCTTTGTTTTGAAAGGGCAAATGCTTTTAAAATCACCATGGTAATTTTTCCATGGTAATTTTTTTTCTCCAGAGCTCATCATTACGGCTATCATTATCAAACACAACATCCTACCTTTTACCAACACTATTTCTGCCTTTCCGCCCCTTGCCAACTCGTGACGGTGGCTACACAAAAATTTACAAATAAAAAATCAATAATAATATTAATCTAAATCTTTTCATTCTAAAACTATTATTAATAACAACATAAATAATACAATGGCAGTGAAATCTTGGCAACCCAATTTAATGCCAGTGAACTCTCGGCAAGTCAATTTAATGACAGTGAAAATTTGGAAACAAAATTTAATGACAGTGAAAACTTAAAAAACAAATTTAATGACAGTGAAAACTTGGCAACTCAATTTATTGGCAGTGAAAACTCTGCAACCTATTTTAATGGCAGTGATAACTTGGCAACCCAATCATTGGCAGGGAAAATTTGACTGCCCAATTTAATCTGCCCTCCCATCATAACATAATGCCAGTCAAAACTTAACAACCCAATTTAACGGCAGTGAAAGCATGGCAACCCAGTTTAATTTGTCCGCCCATCTTAACATAATGCAGTGAAATCTTAGCAACCCAATGTAATGGCCGTGAAATCTTGGCAACCCAATGTAATGACCGTGAAATTTTGGAAACCCAATATAATGGCAGTGAGAATTTTGCTCCCCAATTCAATTTGTCCCCCATCTCACTGCGTAGGCTCGCAGAACGTTGGCAGGGCAGCGCAGCGTCCAGCTCCAACCTGCACACAATAAATTCAGTCAGTCCGTGCATTTTAATTACAAACTGCAAAATCAAAATGAACAATTCATCAACACGCAGAAATAAAATTTGGAGAAAATGAAGAGGTAGTTGCACAGGATGCTTGTATTCAAGGAGAGCTTTCATGTGCCATCAGAGACATTCTATCGTATTCTTCTTCTCAACAAATGACGCTGACTTACACTCATCGTTTCAGTTTTTTATTCGGACTTGGCATATCAACTCCATGAAATAAACTATTCAATTTAATTAAGCAAATAGAATTTCACAATCGACGAGAAAATTGTGTATGTCATTTTTTGCGCTAAATCATTTTGAAGAGCTCCGTTGATTCCTAAAAACATTCGCTACCAGAAGATAGCTTATGGTTCTAACAAAAAAATCAATATCGATTCTAGTAGTTAACGCGAAGAGTGAATTTCCCGGTTATTCCTCTTCTGGAAAACAAAAATTGATTCAATAATTAATGTTTCTCTCTTTTAATAAAATTCCATCTTTCTTTAGTTTTTACGTTCACGTTAAATCTCTGCAGTATTTTGAGGGTTATTAAGACTAAATATCTCATTACTTCTTGCCACCTGCGCCCCCCGTTACTGCAATGGTTCTCATGAAGCTGGGTTGCAATTAATCTCCCTTGAGCCGCAGCCACAGATCGATCACATACTGATAAATTCATTGAAAATTGTTCTCATAATGTTATTTTTTCTGTTACCCCTGTTTAATAGCTGGCCTATACATCGTAGGAGAGAGTCTGTCTAAAATAGAGGTCCTATTTTGATGGCAGGTTTTTCTTCCCTCTAAATCTTTAAAACGCTTTCCGAGTGCTCAGAAATTGCAAGCACACGTGCGTTATCTTATTCCTTTTCCGGAGCCATCAACGTTTCTTAGATATATCTGTACATCTTTACTTAAATTTGTACATATTTATGTACTTCGAAAATCATTCAAACTTAACGTTTGTTTGTCAGATGCATAACCTGCCAGCTCTGGCGAAGATATTAGAAGTAAGTGTGGTATGTACATGAGGTTATAAACTGCGCTCTATCGAATGTACAATTTATTATTCGTACATGCTATTCTCAAAACAATTTACTTCTCTGGGTGAGAACTACTGAAATGTAATTTTAATTTCAAAGAACGAATGTCATTTAACATTTATACCTTGCTCTTTTTCGGTTTATTTGCAACACTTAATTCTCTAAGAAAACGTCTCTTCATCATTAATTTACATTTCGGCCAGAATAGCTCCAATATCAGAATAACAAACAGCTTATTGCTAGTTTCAAAGGGGAATATGAAAAGAACTTCTCCACTGCGTCTCCAAGTGAAGCGCTTACCTATCATACATAAAATCCCACCAACCAGTGGTGCGATCATTCGCACAAAAATATCTGCAGCTCAGAGCGCATTTCTCAATCAATTTTAAACATGTCCTTGATCCTTCTACTCATTCCAAGGGTTTTCTGTGCAGAAAATAAATTTCATTCAGATTATCCTCCGCTTGAGCTTCTTAATCTTAGGTTTGAATGAAAATTCTTATTTCCTACCAGAAATACGTCGAAATTCTTCGATTTTTCAGAAAAGACTTAGGAGAAGTTTTTTCAAATGTTTAAAGGGTCCGTCTGAACATACTTGAAATGAAATTTTAGTGCAATCAAATATACTTGTTTTCACAGAAAAAACACAAATCCCATTCATCAACGATTACCAAATTTTCGAAAATGATTTGTCAAGGTTGAGCAAACACTTTGAAAACGTGACACAATTTGTTCATGAATGGAAATTATACTTCCTTCTATTTACAAAGTATTTACATTTTGCAAATGTTTTCAAACGAAAATTTACACTGAAAAGTTTCTATTTGCAAATTACCGAGGACAACCCCCGCATGCACATGCTCTGAGAAACCTCGACCAAACTGTACAAAAGTAAAAGTTACATTGTTTCAAAAATATGAATTTCTTCTGTATTTCGGGCAAGCAACAGCATCCTTGTCATAATAACCCAAAACACAAACGTTTTTGCGATTTTTTTTAAATGAAGGTAAACAATCTCGTTTCCGCTTATTTTTGTGTTTTTAGTATCATTTTCAACTCTCCTCATTTCAAAGTATTTTCCAACGGTAAAATACCTGTCAAAACGGTTGTTTACACTTGAGCGACAATGACAAAAAGTGTCACATGGTTTTCACTCTACTTGTAACACCAGTTTGAAACATAGGCTCTGAAAAAAAGTTATTTAAGCCAGATTATTACGAAATGGATTCAAAAAAGTATAAAATTATTGGACAACACTTTGCGTATCGGGCTCGTTCAGAGACATTGTGTTAACATAAAAGTACTGGTGTATGAGCGTAAAAATTGATGATTGTAAATACATTTCTTTAGTGCCAGTGCGTGATTCGAGTCTGCGGACATGGAACATTGAGCAGCCCTGCATGGAGCCTCTTCGCTCGTTTCTGTGGTCATAATCGATTATATTCTACCACACATCGACCTGAATTGCATCGAGAAGAGCGAGGAGCACAGGGCACGAGTTGCACTCCAAACTAAATTAATAGTGAACCAGTAACACGTCTGTCATTCAAGAGATGATAGCTTTGCATAATGATGATATTCAGTCTCTTGTTTTGGAAATGGCTATTGTGGCATTATCTATATTCCTGTGTAAATCAACATTTTCTCATCTCATTTTCTCATTAGATTTTTATGTCCTTGACACACTATTATTGTTGCCTTCGTATAACTGGTGTGCACTGAGTACAAAGCATAATTTAATCAATGACTGAATAAATAACCAAGCATATGTACGTAAACTCTTGCTAGCAGTGAAGTCGGTTGAAATAGTGAAAAGTTACTGAAATATTCAGCTCGACTACCGTAGACTTTTGGCAAGTCAAAATTTTAAAAGCAGAGGATTCAGTAAACTGAACTATACGTCTAATGCCCTTGCGTTCAACATCGCGGGCAATGTGTAGAAAGTTGCACTGATTTTCCTGTATATAGCGTAATCATTTCTTCTAAAATTGCTCACGAATTTCTACTAACCCACTATCTGTCGACTGCAGAGATTGAAATCGTGAAACGGAGAGACACAGAAAATTGTTTTTAACTCTTTTTACCTAGGGTTGTATTTTCTTCAGTACTAGATCGTTGAATAAGTTAAAACCAAGAAGAAGAAAAGCACGAATCTTTAGATGTTATCAAAATGAATAGTACTAGGACCCGATACTCGCACTCATTTTGCCTGAAATAAAGTAATAGACTCGGATACGATAGCATGAACAAATTGATTAAAGATAAGTCCTGAATAAATTTTTCATGGCGTACCAGTGTTTACCATCATTTCAAATTACCACGTACATAAGTATTCGAGTTTTAAACTCGCAAAACGGAATGCGAAGCCAAAAATTTCTGGATTTTCATCCCACGGGATTATGTGACAGTTTTCCCCCAGTTATTATAAGCAACAAAGCAACGAGCCTTTATTTTAAATTGAGTTTTTCAGGAGTAAGCATCGTTTGATTAGTTTGATGCACACCTAAGATAGTTGTAACACGGCTCCCCACATGACAAGAACTCCCATGCGCTCACCCTCCATCACAGAGCTGACAGTACGCGTCTCAAATGTCCTAGCATTAACTTCTCAAAATACGACGGTGACACAACATCTCATGCCTCGTTTCAGCTTAATGCCGCATGCACACAAGCTCTGAGCGCAATAGAAGAGTAGGCTTTAGCTGAACACTCCTAGCATTTAATCGAAAGACTAGCTCATAGTATAAGGTAGAAAATGATGCAGGATGTTACACACTCAATTCAAGGTTACCGAAGTCCAATTTTTTGTGGCAAGTGATGGTATTTGGCACTCATTCAAGGCGCGGAGTAGCGAAGCAATAATGTAAGAACATTGAGAGATTTCACTTTTTAGTCATACAACTGTAGCTTAATGCTTCGAAGACATCTTCTGATCTTAGTAGGATTAATAAGATTTGATACAATGAGTAGCTGAAACCATTTATTTCGTGGTGCTTACATAATAATAAATGATAATTCACTTTATTTAATTTGAAGTTTTTTTTGCTCTCATATCCCTGAATATTAAATCGTAAAAGCTAAATAGAGAATCTTCAATTGGAAATTTTTTGCAACTCTGACTTGGGCACAACTTTTACTTTCACGAGAGAAGAAATGATTCGCACGTAATTGTTCGAGAACAATTGGACGCTGTAAAGCTATTTCTGACCAAATAATGATCATGGGGGAGTATTAAATATATTTACAGATATACAGGGTGGCGCATAAGTAACGCACCCTTGTTTACTACCGCAACATACACTGGGTATCTGTAGACAGGATACGACATGTAAATAAACTTTAAGAGTTCCTCTATCGCTTGCCACTAACCCTATCGTTATACCTTTCATGGTTTATTTATTATTAATTTTTTGAAAAGGTGCGTTACTTATGCGGCAGCCTGTCTAATGAATATCCTTTTCATTTAGCAAATTCGCTTCTATCATATTCCTACATACCCTTCATTAATTTCGACTCTATTGTCATCACACATAATTGTGACTAAAAGTGCAGCATTCCTTTCATGGGCCATCAACATTCCCTGCTGCAGCTGTCAATGGCTACACTTTCCAAACAAACATTTTTTTATGAATTCAATCTGAAGTGATATTAGAAATATAGTAGTTGAGGATCCTCAAATAGAGATGAAAATTGATAAAGATAAAAAAACTAATTTAATGCTTTTGTTGAATTGTGTTGAACTGAGTAATAACTTTATCCTTAACATGATGCAAAAATTTTTCAGCCCTGTTGAATTTGAAATACTTTGAAAACTAGTAAAAAGTTAGAAGTGATCCTAAAGAATGAAATTGAACACCTGTGACCTAACGAAGGAATTCAGAAGAATCAGATTGGTTGCATTTTCTCAAAATTTGAAATATCTCTTAGTCAGAATGCGGCGAAAAATTGCTTTAATCAACGATACAGATGGGGACTGCAATTTCAGAATTTTTACTGAAAACTACCAAATTTATGTATACTATATACACAAGAACCCATTGCCATTTAAGGAAAAAAACAGACGTCTGTCAGCATGAGATGAAATTCGATTTTGTTGTACAACACAGCCAGCCAAGTGATGTTCAGGCAACCGTCAATTTAGAGCTTTGTCAGAGAAGTATCTCAGTTTGAGGATACATAAAAATGAACAGCATTTCTGCAGCTAAATGTTTTGCATGCGATTGTAGCGCTGTCCAATTAAAATGTTTTAACGCAGCCTAATATCTCAGTCTAAAGTTTTGTTAGATCATGTAGCCGCCCCAGTAGAACCTTTAAAAAGAATGGCTGAAATCATAGTTGCTCCAATGAAAAATTTAAGTTGAGACGCATTCGTGTAAAACTATAGCTTTGTGATATTGTAGAACCAAATAATTTTCTTTAAAAATATGCTCTCTAACATCAAAATATAGTAAAGTATTAGCAGCGCTGCAAAACTTCGGTAGAACACGAAAACAATATACGTGTGATCAGCTCATTTTAAAATAATAATTACATAATGACTTATTGTTAGTCCCATGTCATGTAAATTGAAAAGCAGTAATTACAACAGAACTTAAAAAGTTAATTGTCAAAACATCAAAGAATATACTGGTAGATTCGCATTTAAATACATTGCAGAAAACATGAACATTTCTCTTATTTCAAATTTATACTGTACCAGTAAGTGTTCGTTGAAAACGTCGCACAACTGGCGTCAATCTGAAACAGAAAAAAAAGGCTTAAAGTAAAAGCATATTTGGTTAATATTCTGACATGGATATTTTATTTCCCCTCATTAATGTTGGTAAATATCATTGAAGAAAACTTTTGAATATGTGTTGAATTTGTTATTTAATGTAATTAGAGATCAATGTCACTGAATATCTTTAAAAGCTCGATCATACTCGTCTGTCCATCTAGTTTTGGGTTCTCTGTAGCTTTATGGCACAAAGATAAAGGGTGAAACCAAAAAATATACCATTCGTTACTGGTTGATGCAGAATTTCTGTTGCTCCATAAAATACATTCTACTTTACAATAGACAAAATAAATTTCAAAAAATCAAACTACATTCAGCAAATTTAGTCAATTTTTTTTAACAAATTGTTACCAATGATTCAAACCCCCGTCACCCACTGCATATACTGCATATCTCACTTGAAAAATCGTACTTGCGCTGCTGTCGACATGAAGCTTCAAGTTTTCACATGACGTAAATCTTTAGTCCAATAGGACTTAGAAACTAATGTTTAAACACAATTCTACTTTTCAGAACTGTTTCCAATGGTCTCTATGCTCCACATTCGGTAGTGTTTCTTCCGCTATGATTCATATGTCGCTAAATACCGATATTTGACTAAAACAGTTCTCACATCATCCATCATGGTCTCATTGATCTAGCAATCATTTGCTTATTTTCTTTTATATCCACAAATGAGACATTTCCCCCTTGTTCACATTTGCTGTGGGGTTCCTTCAACAGCCCTTCTTGAATAACTCATTCTAAGCAATTTCCACTTTTTTACTGTCCCATCGGTTAAAAAATAGAAGGAAGACCCGTCTGCGAAACCGTCGACTCAAAAAGTTTCCAGACCATTTACAAAATCCTAAACCACGACGTCTGAACACTTTTTGTAAAAAAATAACTAACACACGATAGCGACCTCATATGATAATGACTTTTATTTTAGCATAAAGCGCTTCCTCGTGATAAATGTAAGAACAACAAGTAAATTTTAAATAAAAGTGAACAAATCTAAGTTTAGATTTATTAACTTGGCTTGAACAGCCCTGTAAAGATAGCTCAACTGAAGTTTATTTTGCTCAAAAAAGGACATTCATTAGCAGAGGCTACATTTACTACCATGTTTTCACGACGAAGAAAAAAGATAACCTTCAAAATTAGGGACAGTTTTCATAAGAACTGAAATTTGTGACACTGCAGTAGACGATGCATTCTAATACTCTGGAAAAACTTTTACGGCCTCATTGGTATATGCGAGAAAAAAATTCCGGTTCAAATATACTGATGATTTTTAATGCTTAACCTTTATTTCAATTATATTCTTCTACGGAAATGTTATTTCTCAAGCGAAGATAATAGGAAGAAAAATGACCGTGTTTTTACTCTATGTGAACACGTTTTTCTCTCTTACCCTTTCATCTTAAATAGACCTCAAGTTGAAGCTAAATTTTTCAAATTTGAGCTGTACAAATAACAAGAAAATACTAAAAAAATATCTAGTCACAGGTTTTTTCCATAAAAACTCCCATCTTGCTAAGGGCTTTCAAAAACATAGGAATACCTAACTTTTCCTCAAGACTTCTTATTCACTTCTTCAAACCGTACAACTGGGGTTACTTAGAAGCGAAATCTTCTTAAAACTGCTATCTTATTGCTCAGGAGTTCAATATCGTGCTCTTGTTCTAATGTTAAAATTTCTTATTTCAAATTTTAACTGTTTGTAAATGAACACTTCATTATTAAGTGCACTGTATTATCCTAAAAATCGACAGTGAAACAGAATTTAACGTAAGAAATTAACCAGATACAACGGCGTCATCAAATCAAACACGGAGATCGCACACAACACGAGCGAACTTCTAACTTCGTAATGCCGTGTCAGCGACCACCATTGCGAGGAAAAGATACTTAAATGTTAGGCGTAAATTCCGTAGACTACTAGAGCACTTTTTCTCAAAGGTTTATAAAGAAAAATGTTTACTTCTATCAAAAGAGTCATGCTACTCTCAAATTACGTTAGCACGAAAATTATTTCAGAGCTAAGCTACTTTTATTTACTGTTGAACTTTCACTGGACGAAAATTTCTTTCGGCGGTCCGAATAATTTTGTTTTCGTCATTCTGCCTTCACATCGCTTCACTAACCTATGAATTCAATTAGCATCCATTCCTAAAAATCGTGCATCACAACTGTGGTTCTCGTCAATAAAAAATAAGCAGTTTGCTTGAACAGGTAGCTTCACTTTGAGCACACCAGGTATTTAGTAAACAAAAAAAGTAACAGAATTTTAGACTCGAATCCGCCTGCACGTACGAAAACGCTAGAGCCACGGAACTCAACTTTTCGACGTAAAAACAACTTGTATTGGATTTAACTGTTTCAAAACCAACCACGACATCAAAATATTTTATGGTAATATGTTAGTGATTGCCTTTGTAACAACCCAAGAGAAATTTCTTCTCTGTAATAACGTCAAGTTTCAGTTTTACTCCGTTCTTAGATTTCCATCTCATTAAACGCACTGAAAAAACAAAAATTTGAACTTTTAACTCAATTTGTTTACGTAATTTTTTAATTTTTATTCGTATCAAATTTTGGAAAAATAGAAAGATTTTTTTCAATCAAGTGCTTCCAAGAGAAAGGAGGTCCCCTTACATTATAGGCGCTGAATTTAGAAAGCAAGTCACTTCTTCTCACTCCTCAATCGTCTTGTGTAAGAACAATCTCTTCTTCTCAGGTTGTTGAAAAGAACTTCGTGCGGTGGTCAGTAGCTGCCGCACAAAATGAGTAAAACAAAACAGAATCCTCTGTGCGGACTACAGAAATACCTCAGTAGGCAAGATCACGCCAATGACGCAAGCTGTTTTCAGTAAGGTGGTTGACTGTTAATAAAAGCCAAGCGTAGAACTTCAATTTTATTTTCCAATGCTCACCGAACTCCACGAGAATATAAGTCTAAGATTTTCTGAGAAGTAACTCTCACTACATTCCTGATTCCAAATAGACTGTCTACGTCTTGCGAGAACGTCTTGATACTGTTGACGATTCAATTGACCCGTTTGCAATAGAAGCATGTGATGCGGTTATAAACCAGTCACTTTCTGAATAAAATAATTTAAATATCCATAGACATAAGTGAAAAACGCCTCTTATTTATTCCTGTATGTATGTATAACCTATTCTTTTAAACAAAAAATTTTCCGATCTTTCATTCTTTTCTAGCACATCATAATCATTGTTTCCTTCAATTTAAATAACATTACCACTCTAGATAATGTACACAGGATTTTATACTATGCTACCACCAACCAATCTTATTTTAAAATATTTAACTTAGTGTTTTCAACTACGATTTTCACTATTAAAATCAGCTGTACGTTACAGTTTGCCAGCAATGAAAAGAAAATTCATTGAAGTTTTTTTTACAATTACTAATCCTCGTGACCCAAGCAGAAAAAAGAAGAACATGTAAGCGAAGAACTACAGAAAACTAAAACCAACCCTCTCAGCGTTCGTGCTACGTGGGCTTAGATAGAATGCCAGACAGAATATTAAAAGTTCAATCTAGTTACTACAAAAAAATATGACTGTGACTATAGCATGGGTTGGGCAACTTGCTCTCACGACCGTATAGACAAATACACACGTGCAGTTTCATTCTTATCACCGTTCTATTGCTATCCCTTCTAATTTACTAGCTAATATCTACACTTCATCGCGCAATGACTCTCTCTGAAACCATAAATACTTTCTCTTTAAGTGATCCCAGTCGCCCAATTCCGTTCTGTAATAGAGTCAGTTATCAAGTCAATCGTAAATATTACGCATCTCTCTATTAACTGCCAATCTAAATAATTAAACTATTACTAAGAGCTACAGGTGGATGCGATGGTAATTTATTATTTATCATAAATATCACACTGGAGATTGACTAAAACAGCAGGGCACAGCTGTTGTTTGAAGATGTTAAAATTACGACCCAACTCTAAAAAAATGACTAACATGCTTGACATTTTTCATGATTTAAGTAACATCTGTATTGGTTAAGTTTATATTCTTCTGGGTAACCACATATCGTTATATCCTGGGTGACCATATATGTTCACAGTGTAGAATACTTTTCAGTAAAATTTTCGTGGGCAAACACTTTTCGTGAAAACCTGCGGACACAAGGAGACGCATAGACTGTGATAGGAAAATTTCTTCAATTTTTTATCAAAATGAACTAACCGGTCAGTTGTTGGAAAGTGAAATGTATATACATGTGTAAGACGCTCTTACAATCAAAGTTAACATACAAATTTCACAACTTACTAATTTCACAGTCATCCCTTGTACATTCTCTTTTCGTTGTTGTTAACTGTTCATTCATGAGCAGCAATAGAAAGCAATGCCAGCCAACGCTGGCCTGAAAATTTGCCTGCCTGATCAAGAAGCGTCCAACAACAGAAATGTTTCACTTGGGAGAAAAGATACGCGATATTTACGTTTTTTCTCTCATATACACTTCATACCTAGACAACCAAATAAGGGGTTGCTGAGTCTGAAGAGCTGAAGGACTTTTCAACAGAAACATCACTTTCGAAGTAGACAATCGAGGCATCCAAAAAATTTCCTCTTGAATTTTTCACAATAAATCAAGCAGGATGCCATTGTATTCAAAGAGTTTAGGACACACGGAAGTGCCTAGATTAAATTGAATTCATAATGTACGATAAATAACGCCATGCTCCCTTTCTTCCATTCCAAAAAAAAAATTAAGTAGACGCGTAAAAATTAATCACATGTGACAAAACTTCAGAGAGCAAAATTAGACGCAATGTTTTCCGGTTGGGCGAACAATTAAAATCTGGGAAAAATTTCCCACGCATAGATTAGCATGATAATAATTTCCCAAAATTGTACCGACAGATGTAGTTCATATACGAGCAAAGATGAAGCAACTCCAAAACACAAGGGTTACTAAGATGACAAGACTTTCGAAACTTCACACTATTTTTTGTGAACGAAATGAATTGAACATTCAGATGGCCCATAGCAACACTCGTTCCATTTCTTTTAATTGATCACCGATTGATTTGAGATTTCTTGACCAAGCAACTACCCAGCAGCGTCCCCATACGCAGTAGCCCTCATTGGGCCGGACCTTTGCTGCAAGCTCTGCCTGCGCACCCGTCACGTCGCTGACAGCTCAGAGAAGAAGCATGCGGCCCACATCCCCCACTGCGCACACGATCTAATCCTAAGCTCGGCTCGACGTATTTATTGCATGAAGACGCTTTGGTAGGATATAGTTCACTGACTAAACACATGAGGGAGGTTCCCGCCTCTCTGTCCAGGGAACTTGTGGGATCAAAAAACAGATCTGCAGTGCACTTTGAGTTCTTGAATAACCTCAATATTGATTAATTTAACACGAATGCCATGTGTGGTGTGTATTCCACTAAAATGCGTGGTGCTTGCGTGCGAAAAAACCTGCTCTGCTCATTTTAAGGATGTACGAGTACAGTTAATTTTACACATATCAACCATTAACGGATAGGTTTTCTGAGTGAAACATTCTCTTAACTTGTCCTGTGAAATCTAAAGCATATATTGTACCTAACATGTATTCAGAGAATTGTCTATTAACCCTTCACATGACTAAGGATCTGGGAGACGTGATTAAATAATTGCACATGGTTCAACGCTTTAAAGTTTTGAGAATCAGTCACATTTTGACATAGGTATTTTTGCTTCTTTAAAAAATTATGGAGTAAAATGTTCACATAAACAGGGTGTAATTACAGTCTTTGTCAAAAGAGCTAGCGTGTCATGCTGAAAACAGACATGAGAAATCTTCAAGATTTCAGTATGTCTGCTAAATTACAAATAACACTTATTAGTACGAATTACAGCCTCGTTGTTCATTTAATGCGTATCAGCTCACGATTCCTCCTTTGAGCGTCCTGAACATCTATTCAAAAAACAATCATTGACTAATTATTTCGCATTCTCAAAACGATTACGAACGTAAATTCAATATTTTAGAACATAAACGAACCATGTGAATAGTACCAGAAAAATCATCACATGAACATATGTACATTCATATTTGTTTAAATTATGTTGGAGCATGTGTATAAATGTATATATATATATATAAGTAAATATCTATTATACATATGTGTATCATTTATTTTATTTATGACTATACATATTCATAATATATATATACCGTACATGTTAAAAAATAAAGATTTTGATCTGTGCATGAGCGTCATGCGCGGACTGAGAACGTCTCTCGTGCGCGGCAGCGCACCACCAACAGCCGCATCACCACCACGCCACTTTCACTCGCGCTCCGCAACGTTGCTGGAAGACTCAAACTGCATTTTTTCTACAATTTTCTTCAATACATAGCAATCGACTTTGAATTTTTTCAGTTCGTTTCGGTTTCTCATGTATTAATTTTACTTAATTCATTCATTTGTCTAAGATTTTCAAAGTTTTCATCGCTGGTTTAGTTATCTCTTAAACAGAAAACTACGTCACAGAAATTTAACGAACATACATATTTCTTGGGTTGATCAACCGTCCTACGCTTAATGTGAAAATGAACCACTGAAATGATGCAGCGAATGAGATCCTGCAGAAATAAACGTCGCAACGGTGATGTCAAAAGTACTACCGACATGAGGTCTGTATGATAAAAGCAGTAACGATGAGGTCTCCGCATTAGTAACATGACGTAAGTACAAATGCGCCTTGCGTAATCCAAAGCCGCTACTTTCTGCTGCGATGCCGTGTGATGGAGCAGAAAAGCGCCGTGAGAGTGACAGCTGCCTTGCGACCGTGGACTTGGACGTCGGAGCTACGATACGACATGCTGCAAAAAGCACGGAACGTACAGGTGCATGTTGTATGTTAATGCTGTATTTTCCCTGTTAATCACGGAATGTACAAGTGCATGTTGTATGCTAATCATGAACACAGTGCGACAAACACAGCCGCTTTCACAGTCACAGCCGGATCAAGTTCAAATTCTCACAAGTTGGATCGCTAAAATTTTATATCGATCTTGTCTTATTAGACACAGAGTCAATCGGTACACTACAAGAAGTTCGTTTGAGTGAAAAGAATCATTACTACTGAGCAATAAAGTTAGTTGTTCACTTTAACTTTTAATAGAAGGCCTTCCCTTCGCGGTAGCAGGTTGACGCAGTCGTTGCTTCTGCACCTTGCACTCCGTATATAAGAACGTTTTTTATTTCGTATGTCATCAAACATCATGAATATTATTGTTAAGATATACAGTGCGTAGAAAAAAGCTCTTAAAACTAAGTGGCTCAGCACCATATAGAAATAAGATAGGTAACAAAGATTTGAAGCCTTGTGTCGTACATTAGAAAAGATTTCATATTTTTCATTGAATATTGCTCACGAAGTAACCTCCCCTATCTGTGACAAACTGCAAACGAGTGTGGTGTCGAGTTGAAATTTTGTTAACTCGAAAGTAATGTATCTTGTGTCCGCCAAGTCTTCTGTTTGAGGTAGCGCGCTTAGTCATTGGCATACGAAAAAATTCCTTCGAAGAAATTAAATTAGTTAATCCATTCGACTACGAATTAGGATTTTAGGATTTTTTTGCGAAAATCAACAAAAATTAATGAATTGTCAAGTTGTGCCAAATAATTTGTTTTAAAATACAGGCGAGATTATAAAATATATAGGTTTGAATAGAAAGTGAAAAAAGGCAACATATTTTTTCAAAACGTGATAGAATTTCGAAAGACGCAAAAACTTCTTCATTATAACTTTGCATCGAAAATAAAATGAGACCCAAAGTAGCATCGATGAATCTGATGATTCTTAACATTTATATGCAATGATGCCAGCCTTCCTAAAATGATGCCCATTCGGGATACTTTGTCAATAGACTAGAAGTAAGCTCTGGGGATCGGAATTTAAAATGTAAATCATAACCTACTCGACTGGGATCAGAAAATAAATAACAAATCCTAACAATTTGACGAGGATCAGAAAATAAAGGACAAATCCTAACACTTCGATTAAAAACTTAAAATAAAGGATGAATCCCAACAATTCGACTACGACCTGAAAATAAAGGATAAATCCGAACAATATCGACTGAGATCACAAAATAAAGGACCAATCCTGACAACTCGACTAGGATCACAAAATAAAGGATAAATCCAAACCACTCACCTTGCGAGTTATCTGAGTTGTTTTAGTCGCAGTTTCTTCGATGCTTACGGAGAGTCTTTCGTCTCGGACTTAAGGTCCAGTCACTGAATAATTTAATTAACGTTTTTCATCATCAACTTGTAATCCTCACAAATCAAACTGATAAAATATTTTACAAATTGCGTCATTTAAGCAGTCGAGTCAATCGGCAGACCAAACGAGGTTCGTTTGAGTGAAAAGAGTCCTAACTAAGGTGCAGCGTGGCTTTCTCATTTTCAAGTTAAATTTAATTCACCAAAGACTTTTAAAGTGCAAACAACCATTCCTAAACTTTTCCCATAAAAACATTCCAGCAGCAACATCAATCGTATATTAAATATAAAAAAATGAAAAATGGATTTATTTTTTCCAAATTTTTCAATTTAGCTATTGTTCCCCTTCATTTCAATTAAAAATTAATGATCAAGAGATTTTTATCGAAATAAACTGAAGAACTAGATTCATTGGATAACTCAGAAATCACGAACCAATTTTCAAACGAGTGACCTTCGTATCTAAAAAATATTCATGGAGTGACAACAGGAAACCAGAACTCATGATTTCGTTGCTTGATAACATTTCAGTTCTGGGCGTCCGATATAGTGAAAACAAGAATCAGGCAAGGACTCAGAAAACTTTGTCTGATGTTTCAATTACAAGTTTGCAGATCTTTGTGATGTTGAGCAACATTGACGTACACTTGTGAAAAACACAAATCTATTTAGAAAAGTAACTGAAATATTCTCTTTCACTATCGGACGTAGACATTAATTCTGCTACGTTTTCAGCTGTGGTCCATGATCGGACACGCTGGAAGAACCGCAGTTGAACGACACACAAATTCAACTGTCTTGCAGAGCTGGTGTTAAAAGTTCAGCTCCAGTGTGAGACTGATGGAAAAGTTTACTGCGTCTGCGTTCTCAAACTGTGACTGATTTAAACTGACTAAATCTAATGTTATGAAGAGTGTACCACTGAAATGAGAAGAGTTGAAATACTCTTTAACTTCCTATGAGAAATTTTTGTTCTGAGACGTTCTTCGCTATAAATGTGCAAGGATGCCCAAGAAAAAATATTTGCATGAAAGAAAAGTGCTGAGAAAAAGATTCAAAAATTCATAGTGACGAGGTTCAATCTTCCAGGCAATATAATGCAAAATGAAGAAAAAAGTATTAAAGTATTATTGACATGAAATAGAAAATATGTATCTTGAACACCTGCGCACATATTTGTAGTGTATGAGTTAAATGCAACCATTCAATATAAACTGTGATTATACGAATTTAACAAGGTGTAAACATAGAAACACCTGGTTCATTGTTTCAGTCCATCGACCGTGAGTAAAAGGAATCAAGAGAGATTCACTATTGCTGCAGAATACATAAATTTTACCTCGTGAACCGTTTACCCTTCGGCTCGCAGGTCCAGGGCGTCAAAGCGGTCAGACATGGAGCTCACGTCATGAAATTCCAAGAGCTTAGGCAGGAATCTTAATTACAATTTGGGGAATCCTAATGTCAATAAAAGACAAGAATTCGAGTATAGCGAGCTAGGCTCGGGTTACGTTTTGCGACTCTAAGTTTGGCAACCTTCATTTTGCTCGAGATTACATCGTCGCAATCACGAACGACAGTTTACAGTGGGTGACGAATAAAATTATTTTATTAAGGTAGCAAAATTCATTAAAAGCCGTACTCAAATATATTTTCTATTGAGTGCATCCAGCCAAGCGGAAGGGAAGAAAACAGCACTAAATCAGGCCATATTCGTTTTCATTGTAGCGTACTTTTTTAACTAGTGGCTGATGCAAAGCCACTGTACATGGATATTCAAAAGACCTCACTACCGGTGAGTGGCATTTTACTCAGCAAAATGTAAGGAAGCAGTCAGGCACTTGGGATAAAACACTTTGATCACCGAATGAAATTTGACACTTCTATTCGGAAGCGTACATAGAACAATGACTTTTAACGCAAGTTTAAAGTTGCAATCAAATATTACAGACAAGTTTATCAAACACTTAAATGTGTATTTTCCCTAATGGTGAGGTAACTTTTCATAATTTTTGTTTTTTGTTGTACAAATGACGTTCAACTGAAAAACTCGAGAATACTTGCACAGTCCTTCATGCACGCCTGCCTCTAACAATTGCACCATCATTATATTCAAATGTCATGCAAGGAGTTCTCATTTTGAATTTAGTTCATTTGGTTCTGCTAGATAAGCATTACAGAAATCTATTCCAACGTGCAACTTGTGAGGAATTAAATCCTCCTTCTCGACACAGAACAAGAAATATGGTATTCCTCATTTCGAAAAGAAGTATTCAAACGCACTGTTATATGAGCTATTTAATATCAATTTCTCTAAAAAAATTTCCATCATTTCATTCAGTGGTTTACATTATACATATTATGCTATTCTTTTTATATTTGTACGCTTGCACGTATGATTGTTAACATCGCTGTCACTGTTCACGCACGGCATATGGTAAGAGCTTTAAGAAAAATTCAACCCTCTGCAATCAACAATGAGATGGAAGAAGAAATCAACTTCGTTTCCAAATGAGAAAATTAGCGGTTTTCTTGGTTGAACGCAATATGTTAATCCCATACGCTGTATTGTGGAGACGGTTTTTCTCAAAAATTTAGTTTTCGAACGGTATTTTTTATTTTTTAATCCGCAAGTAAATGAAAAAATGTTCCCCATTGAAATAGAATGAATTTTACCGTCGTAAAATATGTTTATAACAATTAATTTGAAGGATAAAAATTGATTTTAAAAACAACCTAGCCCAATGGGGTGCGGGTGAGGAAATATTTTCAACAGGTTGATAATAAAATACTCGTTATAGTTTGCGTGAGCCTATTGTCCAGTTAAAAAACGTAGCTTGAGTCTGGAACTCTTTGACTCAGTTTGGCCTACTTTAAATGGAACTCATCTACATGACGAAAGACCGTCTCAAGACTCACGCATTTGTTTTCATATCATCTTCCTTGTACCGCTGGGTACGAGCGATATAAAAGAAGAGAACCCAGAAACATTATCCTATCTATGCAACAGAAAGCCGACAGACCAGCTCTATGCATGATGCATGATCATTTAGCTTTTTTCTTCAAGAGGACACGGTTGCCTGGGACGACAAAACTGCTTCAGAACCTGCACAAGAAAGTCGGGTAAAAGCGACCTGTGACCTGCGCCGTGCTTGCAGGCGCGGCGTGCTTGCCCTGCATGCTGAGCGACCGACTGCTTGTTGCAGTCGCTTTGACCATGCAGGCACTTATACATTGCATGCTAATCAACGCATTGTCTCACTGAAAGCATGCCCTTTTTCAGTTGACCAGTGGTTCTTTTCTCTGTTGAACGGTAGGATTCTGTAGCCCATGAAAACTCGGAATACGTTTGTTGTTTTCTGCTAGACATGATGCAGTAGGCTGAATTTGGGAGAAAAATAAATTTTTCTCACGGATTTGTATAAGAACAAATACTTGGACTGCTTATAATAGATGACACAAAAACAAGTGCGATTGTGCTTGTAATGCATGTTGCAGAAAGTACACAAACCAGTGGTTTGTGTTTGGACTGTGTGTTGCAGAAGACACTCGAACCAGTGTTTGGTGTGTGCGCATTCACAAATGTTTCGCGTACAGTTGAAATTTTTGTATGCCTGCAGTGTTGTTTTTAGTGGTTTAATGAGTCAATGAGCTGCTAATTTGAAGGTACAGGAGTTCACATTACGTACGTGAAGAACAAAAGAAGAAGAAGATGCTAGTTTCTTCATAAAACATAGTTTTTGGAATATAAACTACTGTAAGAAGTTCATACAGGGCTTTATTTTTTTATACTGTGTTAAGCTTGGTAACTTGCTACTTCTGAGCACATGCTAATTCTTCTTTTTCATTTAAAGACTCTTACCCCGCACTAGTAACGCAACGCGGCATGGGTCACGTGCCCTCCGCTCGCAGCACGCGGGCTGCTGGTACACAAGCGATTTCTACGCCTCGCATCCGTCGTCGTTTCCGGCAGGGTAATGGTCTGAGTTTTCTAATTCTTGATATCGATGAAGATTTGTGCACAAATACCGGGTTCTGAGACAAACATAGATGTATTTTTTCAAGTAATTCATTTTTCGTAGCGCTTTATAATTCCGTCGTCAACATTTCTTGCGAGTAGGGTTAAGTTGACTACTGAATCAATTTTTATTCATTAGAGTTTTCATGAATCACTGAAATAAAGGAAAATAACAATTCATCGGCCATCAGTCATCATTATTAGGGATTTAAATCAGTGAATGGTTTTCTTTCAGAACATACGAAAATAATTTTCACGAAGTTTACTCCTGCTTCAACTGTTTTTGCTATAAGAAAAACATTAAAAAGAGATCCAGAAAACTTATCCGCATGTTTTTCACATAATGTCGTTCCTCTTTATTTTAGCTAACAAATTCAATTGTGCACATTTTTAAACTTCGATATAGTCTCTCAAAACGCGTAGTACATATTCTTATTCCCACCGAGCGCTGATTAACTGATTGAGTGCAGAACACTTCACAGTATATCGGTTTCATCCACCGGCCGCAGAATATACTGAACGAATCCAAGAAGCTAATGTACTTGAACTTTGAACTGTAGTTTCTGTGATAGTACAAGCTGTTTCTGTTCTAGTTTTATTAGTAGATTCTGTTTTCTGTGGAATAATTCACACTGGAGTATTAAGAACTTGTGAAAAGTACAACTTCAATTTCAATCAACGTTCACCTGCGTACCTTAGTAGACTAAGACAGTTACCAGTTGAAAATGGTTGATTATCGATAATTGCGGGATTTATTCCCTCCTTAAAAGTCAGTACTCTTTACCATCTGCAGTTTTTATACTAAAATAGAGTTGCACAAGCAGCCCGATAAGTAAAATGGATATTTGCTTACAAAAAAGATACGACGTACGAATATACCAGGGAATTGTATCGCGAATTTGCATCTTCAAGGGGATACAACTATTGTGTAGATGAGAACTAGCGTTCCTGGGAAGGTGTGAAGGCCCGAGTTGATGGTTAAGAAAGCCTCCTTTTTTTGCTGAAACAGAGTAGGTGTTTCACTTGCTACAGACCCTAGAAATTGGTCCGCTGCTGTCCTTTTCTTCAGCACCCATGATTGTTTTCGTCAACATCTATGTTCTTGCATTTCAATATATCTATTCCTATGTGCCGGGTGTGGGGATACGCCTTTTGAATAAATCTCCCGTATCCATAATTTCATTCTCATAGGTGCCTTCCTTTTTTCCTCCCCTTGGAACACCATAATTGTGTAAAGGGGGTTAAGCTAATTCAAAATTTAATCTAATCATGAATTTGCTCTTTACAGAGGTTTAGCGAGCGCACCGCTCTGCCGCTTAATATTGCTGGAGTCTATGAAGTTCATAATTTTCTGGTCAAATGACTGCACTGCACGTGTTATTGGGTTGGCAAGTTCACCATGTCAATGAATGTTTTGAAAAAATTAGCAAAATTCTTCAAGAAAAAGAAGCTTCTCAGTTCTACCGTTCACTTTGGTAACCTAATGATGATGTTAGAAGAGTGTTAGGCCTCAAGCGGCCTGACTCCCTTCCTCTATAATTTTGTGTACAACTTTTACTTCGTTTAGCTGTGAATTCTTGATCCTCATTCTCCTCATGACCAGCACGCACACTCACCTAGTTTCTATGCAACAAAAGAAAAAGAAGATGCTAGTTTCTTGAGAAAACATAGGTGTTAGAAGATAAACTGCTGTAATACGTTTATGGAAAAGCTTGTTTTTTTACTGCGCAACCCTTGTAAATTGCTGCTTCTGAAAACGAGCTAATTCCTCTTTTTTATTTAATGACTCTTGGTTTTCCGTCAAAAAGTGAAGACGGAAAAGCCACTGACTTGAGTAAGACAGTTTCTTGGTGAAACGAAGGACGTATAGAATGGAAAAACAGGAATTTCCTCAGTTAAAAACCAGAAAGCGAGATGGCGGAATGACATTCAAGGGGTGGAAGATAATCCAAATTTCATCAATGGATCAAAAACTTTCCAGCGATCACATCGATGTAAATATTGAAAATTTACAGCTTCGGGTGAGAGATTAAAGCGTAAACCGGCAAATAGTTGCAGCTTCTGATCCAACGAATTGAGAATATCAGCTTTCTGAGGCCTAAGCCGATTACACCAGGTGTCGGAGGCAGGTTGACTGACTTTTGGGAGGCTATTGCCCTGCAACTTCGTATCCTTGCCACGATTTGACCCCCCTCATTGTGCCAGAATTATGAAAAATGTTTGAAATTAGATTAATTTTTCTTTGGTAAATAAGGTTAAGCAGGCAGATCAAATCATTTCTCCTTATGTTAATTCGTTTTAGAAAAGTCCTGCACTTAAAACTTAATACCGTTCTATTCTATTTCAAATTTTGCGTTTGTTATTAGCCCCACTTTAGGGCAAAATTGATCAGTTAATTGTTGTAGCGTCACTGCATTCAAACATTCCAATGCATTCCAATGGATTCTGCATTCCATTGTCTCCATGGAGACATTCCAATTGAACGAAAGAATTTGACCTAAATTCTTGCACAAAAATGCAATGAAATACTCATGCTCCATTTTCAAAATATAATTGTGATCACCCTTCTACCATTTTATTATTTTTAAGCTCGAAGTAATTGAATGAGCAATCATTTTTCCAGCCATTTACAAGCCTTCAAGATAAGTGAGTGAGTGATAACATTTACAATATTCAACAAAACAAAATTCGAAGCTTCCTCGCACTGGTAATATCATTGAGATTACAATGAGGTAATAAATGCCCTAGAGATGATCTGATAATCCTATTGAGTTAAGAAAAGAATCCTATGATTTCCAGTTTTCAAATCAATGACTAAGAACATTCCCCACAACTTTTCAAAACAATTTGAGTTTTGCAAATCATACATACCCAAAACTGCATTTGATGTCTGACACACCCAAAGATAACTACGATGTCTGACTGATGGTGCAATCACACTGACAATTCCCCATTAAGTATCAACAGACGTAAGATGATCGAATAGAAAGATGTTCTACAAACAGTAAAGCAGTTAAAAATGGTTCAGTAGATAAAAATTGTAGAATAGTTTAAAGAAGTAAAACAATTGAAAATGATTAGGCAGATCAAAATTCTTCAGCAGATCAAAATAGTAAAGCAAATAAGCATAGTAAAGTAATTCATATTCTATTCTAGACCAATCAATCAAAGACGGGACTATATTGTGTGATACTGAGCAAGATTTCAGAGAGCGGACGAAGTAACTAACTACTGCTTCTGTTTTCGTTTGTGTGAATGCAAAGCGGGTGTGCCGCACCCCCTGTATTCTGGATTGACTGTATTGTAATATCTGTATTCTGTGTCCGTTGTATTCCAGACTGAGTGGGATATTGAATAAGCTCGTTTTATTGCAGTCGAAAGTATATCTGTACGTACAGTTTTGATTTCTCTATTCTTGATCTGGTTTGAACAATAATTACCGGTACGGGATATTTTTGGATAACAAATTAAACAAATTGCAAATCAATTGATCAATTTGTTTTAAAAATCAAATTTCAAACTGGAAACACTTCTGTTGACTACAATTACGAAATTTTTAAGTCAAAGACTTGTAAAATTCTGATGGAGTTCCACACGCTAATTTCGGTTGCAAATGTGCTACTTCCATCGATTAACTCATAAATAACAATCAGCGAGCCTTGAGCTCAGCATCTTTCTAAAGATTCCATCTTCTAGTTCTCTGAGCCTCACACTCCCTCCTCACCCCTCAACCCTGGTCCCGTCATCCTCTCAAACCTCTTTGCACAGCCCCACCCTCATCCCTCATCGCACCCCCATTGTTCATCGCACCCCCACCCTCGCTTCACCCCTTCCTTCACCCCACACCTCCGGCAACCCTCACACTTAGCGTGGCCTGATCTCACTTTCAATCGTAACTTTCTCTCTTTTTTCTGAGTCCGCTGGAGCGACTCCCATCTTTTCATTTTGTCGCCAACTTGGTGTCGTTGATTGTGGCTCAGTTTGTAAAGCAACCAGCTCAAATTACCACAGGAAAATGAAAAGATCTTGAGAAACTGCATTGAACTTTTATCTAATTAACCTGGAGATTGTTGAAGCGAAAGAAGTCCAGCGAAGTACAAAGCTTTTTGAATGAAACCAACCAAAATACAAGGAGGTGCTGGAAAAGCGGCTTAGTACATCTTTTGATATGTAAATCCTGTAGACATCAGCCCGCAGCTCGACAGAGCGTGAAAGTCGACAGTCGAGAAGCCAACAGCACAGTTCCATTTAGAGAACTGAGTGTAGACTTAAACGTATTCGTACCAGACGCTATCGATTCAAATTTAACTTTACAGTGCGTATATTCTACATGAGTTCAAGGTATTCCACTTCAGCTACTGAATCGAATGCCTCACGAATAGGTGAGGTGAAGCCCAAAATCAAGAAGTTCATGTTTTGCGCTTTATTTGACCTGAGTAAAGGTGCTTACATGTTCTACTTAATTTTTCCTGTTCGTCCAATAGAGATTGGGAAACTTTCAAGTATAAAAGCTTCAACTGGGGATCGGGTTTTAGAGACCTTTGCTCTATTTTCACTCCAGGAGAGTAATAGTGATCGACAACGTCTATGAATTATTCTCTAAACGTAATGCTCATAGATATTTTTAATCCAAAATCATGTATGAAAGGATTTACAGAGTCAAGTCCGTGAAGGTCCATGACTTCGGGAGGAGTGTAGTGCACGCCAGCGACGCATGAGTTGCCTAAGCAATGTAGGATACCTGGAGGCGGGCAGTTGCGCAAGCCATAGTCTTCTTCTCGCCCTCGATGACACGGCGAAAATCTCCAGTCGGTCACCAAGCTGATCGTGGGCCGTTGTAAGGCCTCGACTCACGGCACTCTAGCCTCTGTGATCTTCCAGCTTTAAGTGCTAAATGCCGTGCACGGGAGGCTGCTGCGACTCAAACCGGTTCGCACAGCGGCTAGCGCACGGCCTTTGCGAATGTTCCATGGAAAACGGAGAGTCCGGCATTAATGAGGCATTATAGCGGAGTGACTCAGCACTACCGCTGTTCCTACACGGTACTCAAAGTTGCAGAAGTGAGAAACTTTAACTTGAGCATAGCACGGCAACTTACAAATAAAAATTCTTGTATTTTTGCTGAGTATATATAGTTTTTGACAGGCGATTAATATCGAGATGCTTGGACATAACATTAAATAAGTATTAACAGTACTATAAACAATATTTTGGAATGTGCAGCTCCAACTAATATGCAGTCGACGAAATCTAGAACCACATAAAGCCCGTTTCCAATAAATTTCCTCGTCTAACATGTAAAGTCATGTTCGGTGTCAGCTTGCACGCTCGGTAGAGTAACCAACTCCGTAATTCTGTGCATGTGCAAGTGGGAGTTTTCGAAAACAGCTAAAATCAACACTTTTTCCATCATCAACATTTTATAGAAAGAGAACGGAGCAAAAAGAACAAAAACATATTTTCAGTAGAGATGATACAGACAACATCAAGGAATTTTAAAATGTCTTGACGTAAGGATCCTTATTTGATAAACATACATGGGTATGATGATACTCATGTTAACTGACGAACAAATAATAGAGAGAACAAATTTAAAATGCATTCTCTGTCGCAAGTTATTCTACGTTTAACTAAGCATATAAAAAAGTAAAAAAATTAACACATAAACATCTAATCCCAGGAGCGCATTGAAGGAAAACGCTTTTGTTAACGCCCAGTTACATTGAAATAAAGCTTAAACTTTTGCGGCATCTGGGAATAATGTTGAAAGTAACATGGGTGGATGTAAACAATTCTGCGTCTAAGACTAAAAAAAATCGACAGGGTAGAAGGAATCACCTGCCTCATAACAAGCTTAGAAGATCTCTAACGTAGAAAAAAAAGTTCTGAGTTTCTATATAGACAAAAATCTCGACTCCGGTGGAGCCACGATTTTGACTTCCATGCAAATGATGCACTCATCGACCGGGAGGTGTGAAAGCAAAACGAAGTCAGAAATTTCTTCATCGGTAAATACCAACCATCCCATATGCGACTACTACATATTTAAGGTGATGGCATCATACATATTTCTTGCGTGCGGGTGTTATTTCACAGTAAAATTTTTATTACATTTCAACTTTATCTTCAACGGTGACTTCTCTTTAAAGATAAACAAGTTTACAAGAAACTCAGTTCCCTCAGGATCATTGATCGGTAAATCAAAGGTTGAATTTGAGTAATTTATAAACTCCACCAGCCTTGGACGCCGAAAAATACTCCCTAGGAGAGTCAAGAGATCCTTGGATGTTCAGTGCGTCAAACTGATCAAAGTTAGTTCCGTTCAAACGCAGCATCACTCAATTGAATGTCTCAATACCATTCAATTGAATTTCTCAATAATTTGCAAGGAGACGCATAAACCCAGGGAACTCCTCGACAACTTGTTTTGCTCCTGTATGCATTAAAGCTACAGGCAATGTTGACTGCATCCATTTGCATCGCATTGCTGAAAACATTCATGACGAGAGAAAATAAAAAATGGCAAGCGCTTTCTAACGCTGCAGAGCTTTGAAGTTACCTGTTAAAATTATGATAAAAAAATGTCCTCAGTAAACAACTATTGCTATAAGTCTACCTCGCATGAAACTTAACTAAGCTCGTCATATTATATAACGACATATGCTAAAGAACTTTCTCCAATTGGTTTCTAGAGGAAAGTTTTCGATATGGTGAAATTTGATAGGCTTCACGCTGTGGAGCTCAGAGGTGCATGTAGTACACTGTAAGCATACCGCTGTGCTATTCCAGGTCGACGAGCAAGCACTGAAACTTTTGCAAGCCATAAAACGACATTGAAATATACAGATTAGAAAGCCAATAGGGTCAACTGTCGCATAATGACTACATTAAAATTGAAGGAAAATTCTCAAAAATTAGGCTCAATTTTTTATTGTTGTTAAAACAGGATAAACATATTTTCATTTTATAAACTACTCATAATTAGTATTTGATTCATTTTTTATATTAGGCAACGTTTATTCTATGTTGTAGCTCTTTTAGCGTTAGATGAGCAAACTACCGTCACCAGTGCTCCAGGACTTACAAAAAAACTTATAACAATTGAAATTGATTAATTTCGTTCAAAACCTAGACGGGATAGTTATTGACTCGCACAAATACTCTTTGATCCAGTTTTTTGCTTATACAGTGAGAAGTAAATAAATGGCGACGTGAACAATTTTTCTCTGCATTACTACGTAATTTTACAGCCATTTTTGAATAGAAATTGATACTACATTGTTTGAGGTAATTCTTGTATATCGAAAAAAACACTAGAACTAAATACATCTCATTCATAAGGCTGTGCTTCAGCATACTCAATTTTAAGACAGACCGATTTAAAATTCCTTGAATAATAATAGTGTCATCAGAATTAATGTATGATGGTGAAAGCACATACCTTTCTCTAACCTTGAGTGCGATGAATTTTTATAGATGTCTTACATTAGGAACCCAATCGACATAAGTAATTTTATGGAGTTTCTGACTCCTATATAACCAGCAAAATAAACTGTTGGTCTTCAACAGCTACTCATGTCTCTTCAATTGTTTTCAATGTTAATTAATCTACATATATACATCACAAATTTATTGGGAACATATTTGATTTAATTGCTCTTTATTAGTCCAAGAGATAATTTAATTGCTCTCTACTACTCCCAGAAATTATATGGCGCGCTTGCAGTGACTTGTAATTTACTTTTGTTACTGGGCTTTCACATACGAACCCGCAGCATCTGCGCTAGATATGAGGTGCCTGCTGATATTAATAAAAAGCAGCTTTGAGTGTACGGGTAAAGATACATACATAAACCGCCCAGTATCTAATAGTAGAGTATTAGCCGCTACAATTTAAGTATCATTGAGTTTTTTAAGAGGAATCGACATAAATCATAACGAATATTTTATGAATTAAAAGCCGCCTTCTCCACTTTTAAAATCGAACTCGGCTGACAAGTTTTATCAGGTAGAACAGCCATGCAAAGATATTGGATGGCGATGCCAACAGGCAGTAATAAATGACCTACAGGACGAGATACATACCTCAGACGGTACAAGCGCAGGGACTGAATGATCTTATCTCAGCACCGTAGAGTCTCTGAGGTCGCGTCTGAATGCCTTCAACTAGAAATGATGCCTTATGAATTGAAGTGACTGACAGTTTAAAGTTACATTTCTAGGGAAATGGTGGCAGTGTCTCCAAGTAAAGAGTTCCAAAGGGAGCGCAGTAGTTGAGGAAATTTGGAGCTTGTATAGCTCATTCCCTGAAAACGAGATGTACTCAGAAGTAATTAATTTTAGCAAAGGAGATGATCAGGAATGTTTGCTACGTCTAGATGAAATTTATTCTTAGAGTAATTGGAAATGTCTACAATACGAGGTCGAATTATGCCGTTGCACTGATTCTATTCATTAGTCAATCGATGAAATGAAGTCGATCCCTTTTAGTACCAAGAAGATCATTCCGGAATCTGAACCAACCAGCAAACGGAGGAGGTTGTTGCAACAGTCGTCTAGTCTGGATTGAGGTCAAACGCTGGAAATACCGAACAGCGCATCCTTCCTTCAGGCAACGCGAGGTCAGTGCCGCTGTCTTCCAGGATTACTTCAACTCCCAGAAATTCGCCCGCGTGAATCAAGGGAAATTTTATCACTTGAGGGAAGAACTGTTAAGTTTTTATTTTCATTTTGCGAAAAAATTACTGTACACGCACTGATGAGGCCTACATTAGGAGCTTCAAGATCAACTTACAAATTAAAATTGATTCGACTCACCATAGTTTTTCCTAACCAAAGAGGCAAATATCAGAATTGCAAGCATAGTCACCTGCCCAGTTTCGCCTCGATAAATCGTTTCATTTACTTGCAACAGGGTCATCTTATTTCGGATCACTGCAGTCATTTTTTCCATACCTATCCCATTCTTATTCGACTTGTCTCGTGTTTCATAAACTTCTTTCAATCTTACTGTTTCTATGCGCAGGGTATGGGGACACACCTCGTGCAATGCATCAATACTCCTTTCTCTTAATTCCATGCCAAATGGTGCCTTCCTCGCAACATTTTCCCAGTAGCTAGAGAAACTCAAAATAACTTATAATCTGATTCAACCTACGCAAAGGTAATATTTAGGATTGTAGATAAAAATGGTGGTGATGATGAACGGAAAACAAAAATTGCTCCTTAATTACAACTTGAAGAAAAACAAGCCTTACCCAAATGTGATGTGAGTGAAAATTCGATCTGTCCGTAGCGCATGGAGAATGAGTGATATGGGGTTAGCATACCATAAGTTTACACGAGAAACACTAAAAAGGTACTACAGTTTCAATGTACAGGAAACGAGGAAAACGGAAACATAGGGAATAAAAGGTTTAAATAATCCAAATGTATTTATTGACGAAAAACCTCAGATAACCGAAGAAATTTTCCGCTTACTTTGGTGATTGAATCCTGATATTATTGACAACAGCGCAACAACGCAAAATATTCTGAGGGAGACTTCCCAACGAGCATTTTTAGTCACCGCAAATGGAAGTGAGAGAGTTGAAAATCATTTTATAATAATGAGAGTGATGTTGTTCACGCTGGTCATGGTAAAGTATTCGTATACATGGATAAAAATTTACTTAAGCTTGAACGAGAAATTCAGTAAAAGTTGTATCATTGTTTTTAACGGATAACACACATGACATTTTGAGTCTGTTAAATATTACAATCATTTTTTATGTGCTCTACGAAGATTAAACATGTTAGCCGACGTAAGAAAAATGAAAGGACGCATAGGCAGCGAGAAGCGAAAGAGAGTGAGAGCGTGTAGCTGCCTGCCAGCGTGAAGCAGAGAAAGCGAAACCGAGAGATGTTACTCTGGCGGGTGAAGCAAGCCTAACGAGGAAAGAAAGTGAGAGTGTTTATGGCGAGAACCAGAAGCATCAACTCAGAATAAAACACACAACTATGTTAGCAGATCGAATTACCCACGAACTCAGCTAATATTATTTGAAAAGAACAAATAAAAATCTCCGCCCGCAAATGCAAATAATCGAAATTGACAGGAGTTTGCGCGTACTGAGTTCATGACTTTTTTAGACGACTGTGGTGGTCTCAATCGGCATCCTGTTTCTTTGGTTTTCCCGCTAACTTGACCCGCCACGACCACATCCGGGTCTTTGGCTCCGTCGCCAGCCCTACATTGTTGCTGAGCGCTCCTCCTACACGCACCTGCGCAAGCCTTAGTGATCAGGGACTGAATAACTCTTGAAAGATGCCACATTAACACTCATACTTATAAAGAGGGTGCGAACACGTTATTGTATTATAGATATCTAGAAGTAGATACCTTCATTGACTCAATTTCTCAGCGCTTGGGAGGAATATTTATATATCTCAGACGCTAGTCAGGACAGTTATTCATTAAGAAGCTGGAGTAGCTACGTGAGCAGAAATAAAAAAGACTAACAAGACTTTTGGTAACTTCTTCGTCTGCTTTTAAAAGCGTTCGTTCTCTAGATGTAGGTAAAATGCTTTTCTGGGTCTACACAGGTCCTCGTGCTCGTAGCGATAAGAGAGCTTGCGGAATAACTTAATTTATTCGATTTGAGCATCATTAAATGTTAACCATTCGATGAAGAACGAATCATGCGTTCCCTAATTTATGAATTTAAATATTTTAAATAAAATTTTAGTTTTAAAACATAATTTTTCAGTATTAGCGCTTCCCGATTATTGTTTTGGGACTCTCGATTTAAAACTCTCAATTTTGTTTTATGACTTCAACCTTGTACAGACTAATTGAGTATTCCAAGACAAATGCTGAAAATATCAGAACCTTATTGATAATGAATGTATGCTTACTGATCTCAATGAATTTCCGAAAGTAGGATGTAAGTTTCTTTGGTTTGATTCGTCTTCCAATGGCTGGATAGAACTCCTGCACTCGAATGGGAATTAAGAATTAGCTGTGGACTCCTTGTAAGCAATAGAAAGGAGAAGCGTAGAATTGATCACGGTGAGAGAACAGGCCTCGCCTAATAACCGTGACCGTCAACCCGTGTTGCGCGCCACCAAGTAGTGGTGACGCTCACTTGGGCTCGTACCGCCAAACTACAACACACCTCATCAGGCAGAAGAAAGAACAGTTATAAGCACTTGAATCCATCGAAAGTAATGAGTCATTAGGATCCACGTGACACTTCAATCCCCGCAATTGTTCTGGGCAATTTTTCATTTAATGAGATCATTGAAGCTTCGATAAGCGATAAATTTTTGCTTGGTTTCTACAGCTTCAGGTCATTCGTTGCCTGGTAGACAAAAAATTTAGCATAGCCATGTTGCAAGGCTAAAATTTCTCTTTAACTTCAAAAAAGTATTATTTCATACAACAACAACAAAAGCTTAATGTTGCCTCATGTTTGGAAAATTTACGCAAAGTATCTCATCACTTCTGACTCTCAATTTCCTGGCTAAGAGTGATGACGCAAGCTCATGTAAGACCATTAAGAATCAATAATTCTACTCCTATATCAAGATAGACTCAAAGGAACAAAACCACTCACCAGCCTTGACACGCTGAAAAGAGTAACGTACAAGCCCTAAAGATAATCTAAGATTAAGCTACAATACCTGCCCAAAAATTTCCTTAACAGGTGTCAGTAAACTAAATTTCATGATTATTTTTCTCATTTTTTTGTTTTCAAAAGCGTTGAAAACAAGAAATTGCTGTGGATTTTTAGTGTAAAACACAAGTATCTCTTTCAGTGTGTACATAACAAGAGTCAGACACTAGAGTGGTTCTCATAAAATAGTCCGGCTTTCATTTTGACATTTGGCGCTATGATTCCACGATCCCATGAGGCGACGCTGCTCGAGACCGACAAAATGAAAGAAGCAGAGCGGGTCGGAGCTCAACCTCATGCCCTCGCATGCATGCTGCCTGCCCTCGAGGCATCATTTTCTTCTCCAAGGAACACTCACTGCTCGCTACAGTTATCGATGTCGTGTAATTATACACAGCTCGATATTACTCCAAATTGACGCACTGTAAGCCTTCACAGCTTATTCATTGTTCAGCTATCAAATACGTTCACGAGACACGTTTGGAATTTTTCCTTATCCCATCGTATTAATTTATTTCTATTCCGAGAGGTATCAAAGTGTTTGCTTTGGTAAAATTTATCGCGTGTAACAATAAAATCAAATGCTTCGCAATGTGGTCTCAAACTTCTGAGTCTGATTCAAAGATCGTGCCTAGATCGTTGAGAGTGACGTTCGTTGGAAGCTCAACAATTGCGGGTATGGAAGATTTGTCTCTGTGCACTAAAGGAATGCTTTGCAACCTTCTTGCAAGCTGGTCAGATTTATCGTAAGCTCTCTTTGTCATGTACGACATGGCGTTCTCCACAGTCCAAGTTAGGATCATTGTCAAAAAAAACGTTGCTGTGTTGGAACATTAAACGGGTCAACCAAAATTTCAAAAGGCTGTTTGTGTTCGAGATAAATAATAACTGTAAAGTTATAAGAACTGAATCTTTGAAGTCTACTGCTACTGATGTTCTCAACTATCAAGGTTGACGAACACAGTGGGGCGTTGAACGGTGGTGAAATGTGTATCATTTCTGCGCCCAAAAATAGTCCCGTGCACAATGCTATGAGGGGATTTATAGTTTCTGATTACGATTTTTCAAGATAAGTCAAATTTTTTTCGATTGAAAAAGAGCGCCCCAGAAAATCCTTCAATGCATTTCGGAGCTGCAGCAACTCATACAAGCAGCTTTGCTGAATTCGCTTTTAAGCGAAGACTCTCACACTACCAATTTGAATTCGACGCCACAAGATGCTCGGCAAACTCGTCTTAGATGGGCAGTCACTGCTGATTCAGAGGGTAAATATTCAACGCTTATTTGGGTGCGAGTATGGATCCAAACGCCCCGAATGCTTTGTGATGCGACTTTATTTTGCACAAAGAAAACACCAAAGCATTCATATTACTATTTCGTGGTAATCAGAAGGCATCATGAGTAAATAATAGTAAATAATTTCTGGTAGAAATAAACTTCAAACTAAAAAATAGGATCTAAGTCGTAATTATAAGCAGTTCATGATACCCACGGTACGTGAAACAGCGAGTTTCATCAAATGCTGGCCGCCGGGAGGAATTCTTCGGTTGAACGGCAGCTGCGCAGGCGCGTTCTCTGTGTGCGCAGGGTGGTCGCGCGGCTACGCGCACATGTAAACTCGAGTGTGCGTTTTGTTGAGAGTTGTGTGCACCTGAGCATGTGTGTGTGTGTGTGTGTGCAACTGTCGTGCGCGGACACCGAACGGACCACCACAGCCAGGAGCAAGCTGAGAACACACAGTCCGACTTGCCCAACCACTTTCGTTAGTGAAGAAAAGAGAAAGTTGTGAGGGTGATGTTGATGAAGGTGGTGACATGGGGTGTTATTATGGTGATGTCATTCGTGCACGCGCAGATATTAATGTGAAGATGTAGTGTTGGCGCTGAGCACCGTTTTTCAGAGAGTCTGGAGCCGATAGAGCGAAAAACAAAGACTTTACAGTAAGTCGACAAAACATTAACAAGCTTCAAAAATGTGACACTACTTGACATAGTAAAATATTAGTGTGGTTTTGTGACTTATACGAGACTCAGAAAAACATAGAAGTGGTGGTATATTTCTAGTTCGACACTGTGAAATACTACAGCGGGGATATAACTGTTGCTCCAGACAGTAAAATACTGCCGTTGTGTTGCGATTGCAGCCCTCCATAGTATGGCATTGCGGTGGTGATGCGACCATCTCAGCATAGTTGGATGCTGCTGGCGTGATGTGGCCGTAGTAAAACAGTTATATATGTATTGCAGCGGTGATCTGCAATATACGGTACTTGTAATTTGAGTGATGTTCAATATAGTGAACATTGTTGTAGAACACGCGGCACAGAAAAAACTGTTCTACCTACAAAACTAATTTAGACTACCATTATTCGCTTAACAGTATGCTTTTCAAATACCTTCGAAATTTAGCATCACACACGGCCTTGACAACACATCGTACGGTATTTCTCTTCTACATCTCTAACAGTCAAAATTGAAGAAGGTAATTCCAAACAACGAAAATCTTTTTCATAATAGCGCACTGAATTGCATTCTTGTGCATTGTCTCACGGCACGGAAAACATATTTCTTTCAAATACACTTGAAACTATAGCTGACTCCTAGAACGACCCATATTTTTACACAAATTAAGCTCCAGCAAGTTGTAAGCTGCTCTCCTGAATCAGCACTGAGCGCATTGCACGTCAACGGTGGTTGCAAGTCAGTAAATCAGACCACGGATTCAACTTACGCTAGCGTCTCCTCATATGCGTCCAGTTTTATATATTAGCAACAAATGAATCATTCCCCTAACAGTGAAAAACCTTTATTTTGCAATTAGAATCTACAATTTCATACGTTTTTGTGAGCAATATGATTTTGAGGGTTAAATTTATCCGACAAATCAACGAAACAAAACATGCTTTATGAACAGCATTATTTTGGATTTTATTGGATATAGTTTGATCAAAAACTATATTTTCTTGTCTCAACCATGAGTTATATATTTTCACCAATGACACAACAGTAGTTTTAGCAGTACAATCCAGTGGTTTTACACAATAGCCGACTTATTCGAGGATGTGTGCTGCAATGATCAACTGTTTAATTTGCAACAGTGGTACAGTACATTGCTAATTGCCTGATAACGTGTAGATTCATTTCTATCCAAATACAAAGGTGTGTAATGCCTATATCAGACTCATAGGGTACGATTAATTTCTAATTAATAATTCTTCTAGCATTCAGTTCACCAAGCTCTGAACGTATACCTCAATTATCTCTATGACCTCAGGAAAAAAACATCAATTTCCTATATTTGCTAACACCAATCTCGGTTCACTGCAAACGTCCACCGCCTCTGTTCCTAACCAACATTAACTTTTTATACGCGTAAGTATTCCTCACTGTTCGCAATGATCATCCACCTCCTTAGTCGAAAGGGACGTCTAGTTCCACTAGTAACATACATCCATCTCCTCTAACTAGAAACATCCACCTGATTTAGCTCGTGAAACTCATCTCCCGCAGCTACAGCATTCAGGCTCACTGAGTGAATGAAAGTTCTCGTAATTAACTCATTATTAAACTCCGCCTAATGTCTTCGAGTATAGAAGATAAAAATTCCGAATAATTAATCATCTAATGATACTACTTCAAGCTCTCTTTTAAAATTTTCAGTACTCTAAGGAATTAAACGGCAAGGATATTATTCAATATACGTTATTTCAACCACAGCATTATTCTTGTTTCTATAAAACTTTTCGGATCAAGCAGCCCTTGTACGGACGATTACGTGCATCGCAGATCGGGTTTAGAGAGGTAGTCTTGTGGCCAGGTTAACCTGTCCAACTGAATAATTAGCAGTTTTACATGCAGAGTTCACAGTAGACCTGCAGAGGCACGCTGGCCGCGTCTACCTACACACGATAGCCTCGCGAACTTGTGTTGGGGAGACCAATTTCTGTTTCGAGATCACCACTCACCTGGACAGTCTGCCAGAGCAGCCAGACCAACCGAGACCTCGTCAGGAAGTGGCAAAAAGTCTGTGCAAAGTGCAAATTGCTCCTGCAGCTATTCGCATCTAATCTGCATTCATAATTATACCCGTGGTAAAAAATCCGACATAGACTACGAAGTGTGGACTACAGAACGCACTTCAGTACACAACTTAGCTAGAAGAATGGTGCAAGAAGATATCGATTAATGATAAAATCAATATAGTTCGAGTCACATAACTAGTTATTTTCTAACGATAAATTTTAATAATTCACATGTTTTTGACGAAGTCTTTTATTTTACTTTATAAGGAACATCTAAAGTACCGGGAAGATGTAATATGATAAATAAGGGATTGACATCGTAGAAGAGTTTCTGAAATTACTTATCAGATTATACGAAAGCATGAGTTCTTTTCTCTCACGAATTATGAAGTAATGCATGAGCTGGGTGTTTCAGTTCAACTCAAATTCGAATTTATTGATAAGCCTCAAAAACTGACGTTGCAACGTCAGTAGAAGTAACTGTAAATTTGGAACTGGGGAGTCCTTTTTCAAGAGTTCTCTACTTCAACTGCGTAAATTTTGACGAAAGTGAAGAGGAAGGCGAATGTAGGATAAATATCCTAACAGCAAAGTCTCAGAGAATAGAATGAGACATAAGTACTGGGGTCAAAAAATTTGTAACACGTAAAACGTGTGTAGAAAGCACGAAATCTTCGTGCCTTCAGAGTAATACGCAGCCACACGAGAGTTCAACATCATCACTATCACCGTTTCGATGCTTGAGATAACTGGCAACACAAATCGGTTAGGTTACTCGTATAGAGCTTAAACGAGGTGAAACTTCAATCCCGATGTTCATTCTAAACAAAGGCAGCATGATCAAAAACTATTCAAAGCTATCTCATGCATTATAAGCATATAGTTTACCATATGTCATGCACGTGACGTATACCAAAATCTTTCAGTAGATTATAAATTCACAAGTCATCGTACGAAAAAAATTTTGATTCATATTTGGGTAATTCAATTGCAAGTTACGTAAATCCGGTTTTCAACCACACCTTAATCTCTTACAGTAGTCGTCGAAGCAATGGGCGGTCATAATATTCAACACTTTCTGTCATCCGATTACAGCGGTGCAATACCTGCATCATTTCTGTTGTGCAGGGGTCGAAGTATTCTATCATGGTCTTTTATCCACCAATCTTGTAACACTAGTTGCATTTGAATCAGTGAAACAGTCACGTCTCTTGACTCCCATTTTGTGGGAAAAATTGTTCCTATGATGCTTGCTCTGCAATTCGATATGCAGCTTATTATTTCATTTAGTCAGGAAAAAGGAACTTTGAACGCGATCGCCTGGACTTCATTTTCTAAGAGTGGCCGAATCACGATAATTAAAATCCTTCTTTTACGTAATCCATCCTAATGGATCGGAGTTAGCACGTGGCAATGTCATTGTGTTTTAACCCTTTAACGCCCCGCAGGACTTTTCGGTTTTCCTTCAAAAATAGCCCCAATATATTATATTTTTTGTTAAACTGGTAGCCTAGTGTGCTTTTTGAAATGCTTTGCCGCTCCCTTATCCTGATATCAGAGACTACCTGATGCCAGAGCCAGTTTAGTGTCAGTGGTTGTAATAACAGTTGTATGATCGAATCTGAAATTTTCACGCAAGAAATTCGTAAAGAAATGATGTAGGAGGTTCGAGTCTCGGAATAAATGAGAAGTAAAATGCTGATGTTAAAGAGTTAAGGGGGCTGTAAGAGAGGCACCAGGCCGTCTCTCCGGTTAGCCACCCCTCCAATCCGAGACAACTGAGCGCCGGTTAGAGAGAGTCGATATTTGATGGCACAAACATGACTAACGGAATAGTTTAAACTGCTTTAACATCGTTCTGTTTTAATCAAATTCTGTTCAATTGAAACCACGAGCACCTAATAAAATGAAAACGAAAAACCGCTTTCGATGATGCGATTGAGAAAAAAATCAAAGTTAACCTTTTCATGAATACTCTTACTCATTAGAGTTGAGTAACCTCCCTCTTCGAAGTGTTTGATCAGTGTCAGGAAAGACATCTCAGTATACAGTGAATTGAAGATTAAAAACATAAATAAAAGATGGAGGACATTAATGTTAGAGGTATATTTCGCACAGTGCAAGGTCTCATGAGATAGAAAAATATGTAAAATAATTAATAAGACTCAGTTAACCATATAGAATAGCTTAGCCCCACCAGCCTCCTACAACAAGAGTAAAGTCTGCGGTGACCATATACAGGGTGGCGCATAAGTAACGCACCCTTTTAAAAAATTAATAATAAATAAACTATGAAAGGTATAACGATAGGGTAAATTGCAAACTATAGAGAAACTCTTAAAGTTTATTTACATGTCATATCCTGCCTACAGATACCCAGTGTATATTGCAGTGATAAATCTTTAAAATTTACCTTCAAAAGGGTGCGTTACTTATGCGCCACCCTGTACTAGCCTGAGTCAGACTGAAGCATTCATTCCCAGAGGTACGTACCCTAACGCCAACAGACACCATGCCTTGCCAACCTGGGGTGAAGCAAAAGATGCCCTCATACGTGTATTAAATCCCCAAGATAAACAAACAGGCAATCTCCATCCGCGTATTTTTTTAAAAGACTGGAAATTAATATCAAATAATTAAAAAATGCTTGAGTGCCAACTTCAGTAACGCATTTTCAACAGACTAATTTTCTCTGCCATCAATCGCTAGTTTATTGTTCTGCATCACTCAACGAATTCCCTACCAGACGTACAGAATCAATAGAGAAGTATTTTTATTCTTTGAATTACGAACTATCATGCAAACTCTTGAACAGTCAAGCATGAATAACTGAATAACTAAAAATACAGGAATAACTGAAAAGCATTAAGTAAAACCGATCAAAATCAACGTAATGATCGTCGGCTCAATGTTTAGACTGTTGGCGAATTGAAAAGAAAAAAGATTTCTTACACAGTGCCAATGAACGTTCAGCAGTTCGCAAAGCCACCTCACTCTCCTCCCATAAGCCCAAACGCACTGCTCATCTCTTTAACTTAAAAGCAGATGAGGAATATAGGGCTGAAAATGGCAAGGATTTGCCTCTTTCGGACTGCCCGAAATTCTAACTTATGAGGGAGCTAATAATGTAAATCTGCTGGAGTCGACACCGAGTCCGTGTGATTGAAAACCGACCTGCACCGCCTCACTCTTAATTCGGTGTCTGTTAGAGACGCTCAGCCGATACGGCATGGACTTATCACGATCAGAAGACAAGCGAAGATAACAAGAAGACATGGATTTCAAAAAGACGATATGCATTCATTGAAGATTTTTGCGAGATTTTAGGATTACCCGAACGCCTCTTCGTAAATTCTTTGAAGGTGCGAGTGCAGTCAACTCCAGCTCGGGTCCAAGTGGCAACTGTTTCATCTTAAAAATTATCCAGGATACTAGCCCGATATTAGAAATCTGTTCCGTGGAACGTAGGATGCCGGTATAAAATCATTCAATTGTTTCTATATAATTTCAATACAAGCTAGATAAGTATATTAAAGAACTCAAAAAGTCAAGCATAAAAAACAGATTCAACCATGTACGTCATTTGTACTTTATTTTGTCGAAATCTATTTCAATATTGTGGAGGTTAGTCGTATGAAAAAATGTCTTTTATCGCTGTGAACCTCAGCATGCATGCAGACTATGTTTCTTCATAGTCAATCGCACAGATGCTATGACACGAGTAACTAAATAATATTTCAAAAGGCCAATAAAGACCGGAGTGAAATACTATGTAATCAAATGCGCGATCCCAACAACGTAAAAAAAAAACACACCTTTGGTATTAGTGATTTCTAAAAAATGCGGCCATGTTATTCCATGGTTTCAGCAGCATCTAAACTTGGCACAGAAGGAGGGCAGTGGACGACCGGAGTAATGTTTCCACACGCATCGAAGCATTTAATTAGGAGCTCGTAGGATAGCTGTAGGAGGTTAACAGCTGCTTTTGCTAGCGTACGGTAGGCGTTACACAAGTTAGAAGCGCCGTTACGTCATGCGTGCGGACGTTGATCTCACTACGCGGTGCACGAAGCGCCTTGGCTGGCTTCTTTTGGGCCATTTGTTCCTGCTAACCTACTCCTCCCTGACAAGAATTCCAAAAAATAAACTGGGAACCAGTCGCAGCAGCCGACCAATGCGGAGTCTACAGCATTTCCAGATAGCAACGGTCGATGCCTGTGAGGTTCGTGTGGCAGTGCTTCAGATAATATCGTTCAGTTTCGCTTTCTCTCTGTCAGTCTGAGAGCAGTTAGTTAACCGTAGGTTAGTCTCTGACTAACTGTCGGCCGTCAGTCTAACTGTCAGTTGGTTGTATATTAATTGTAGGTGTTTAAAATAACTGTCGGTTAATTGACTTATAGTCGGCGATTCAACGTTGTCTTCTAAACTTAGGGTATTTTGAAAAAAGATGGTTGATCGTTGAAGAACTCTTTATTTTTAAGGCCGGTTTCGACGCCACAGGAAAAGCCAGTTTCGTATACTGAGATGCTCAAATCGTGCGTTGAGAAACTTACAGCTCATACTATGACGAAGCTTGGTCATGACATTAAGAACTTGCCTACCAAAATTAATTAGAATTGAAGAACTTACGATGCCCACGTAGTGAAGTTCAATTTGAATTTATTTTATTTGTGTCATTCTCATTTAATTCGATTTTGCGATTGTACCGAACTAATTATAACGAGCACTTCCTCGGTTCTGAAGAATATTGACGATTGAAATTAAACCAATTGTTCTGAAACGCCGTTTTGAATGGAAATAAATCTGTAGAAACTATTTCCACACTCAATAAAACCTTGAAGTTTCATTCATATTACAAATCCACTTATTTAACTACCACTCGTTTTGAAAGTGTGGTTACGACACTATCCTGCTGAGATCTTCGACTCTAAATTTGATATGTTCGATCTCCAATGTCAATGTACAGGTTCGATATTTACGATCCACTTACCCTTGGAGTTCAATAATGTCGCGCAGTGGGCGAGCAAATGTCAAAGCTTCAACGCCAGGTAAAGTATGTAAACTTCTGATCGTTGAGATTCAACTGGGAGCTTCTTTCTTCATTAATTAACAGGTGGCCATAAGCCCACTTCTATCATTCGGGCAATCTTTTCAAATACCTCTTTAACTTGAAAATAAAAAGAAGCGAACTCCTGGGACAATATCCGATATACTTTCCAAACCATACTTGAAACCAAAGCATAGTATGTTTTCGATGTGTCCATTACCTACCACGTGATAGAAAACCAATGTTTCCTCCAAAAAGCTTATGTTTCCTACTGTACAAATGTTTTCTACAAAAAACTAATGTTTCCTACAGAGAACCAATGTTTCCTGAAGTAGTCAACTTGTAGACCCTTCGGCGAGTAGAGAACCAGCAATCGTTTTAGGTTCATTCAGATCTATCAAACCTTGGAAAAGTTTAATGAGCCACATTGACAGTCGACTAGCTGAAGAGGCGTACGTCTCGGATCGCTTCAAAAACCAGCTGGTTTCGCAATCAAAATTTATTTTCAATCAACCAGTTTCCAAACTTGATTGTCAAGTAAGGTGACATTTATTGAGATGTGTACGTCCTCGCTTGATATTTTACAATAACACGCCTCGGTAGGGCAGCTGCTGGCACATTTCATTAATCAAGAGAATATTCAGGGCAATTACAGCCACAGCATTTATAGTGTTGAAGGCTAAAAGGAAGCTGACCGACTGCTAGCCAAAACGTGAGAGTCAAATATGAAGCTAAGAAGATAAAATCATTCGCACTAGTATGTTCTCACGTTTAGAGCGGTGTTTACTGATGACTGAAACGCGAAACGTTTGTAGCTCCTCAGCGCACGAAATAGATTTTTCAAGACAAGATTGCAACCGGCCTCACACGTTCCAGTCCGCCTATCCTATGACCTTGAAGAAACAAACCCGTCAGGTTCCTCAGATGGCCTATGCTGTGGTAAGGAGAGCACGCGTGAAAGAGCCTGAAAAGTTTCATCAAGCATGTGCTAATACCCTTGCCGGTTATGCCTATTCGACTGCGCTTCTTTCTACTAACACCAGCACTAATACAAAACTGGGTAGAGGGGTAAAGACCCAAATGTCAGTGAATAAATAGGTCACAGTGATAGGCCATCAGTCTTCATAGTACTGCTCTCAAGCTCTTCATAAATATCGAGGTAATAATGGTACTAGCAGCTCACACAAAAGTATGACAGAGTCATACCATTGTTTAAAAAACTGTGCAATAAGTCGTTTTGCCGTCACTCAGAAAAGGTCAGACGTAACACAGATATTACGGGCTAGATTATCGCCGATAATCTGCATGAGTTCCAATCAAGATTTTATTAATTTACAACGTGGCCGTTCACCTCCTGTCTCCCACGCAATTTGTGTTCCCAGGCAAACGGAGCAACAGGGCTTTGTACTTTCACTTGGAACAATTATTAGGTAATTTAGTGATACTGGAACGACTACATTTTTGCCCGGCATTCTGTGACTAAAGTATTCTAGCACCTCGCAGAAAATACACACAAGGCGTTAAAATAGTGACAGCATTTTTTACACGCAAATGAGACACCAAGTCTTTTTTTTCTAATTTCCTGCTTTTTACTCACGCCTTCGAATCTTGATTCCGTTGTTAAATACGGATGCATGTGGTGCATACGGTACTATATATTATTTCGGACATATGATAGAGCGTAGCGTAAACTTTCCTATTTGAGGATCACCTAACTCTAAATTACATTACAGAATAGGAGTTTTGAATAGTGATAGACAGCGGACAAACTTCCTTGGTCTTCAATCTTAACTGATGCCCAATCGGATGAGTGAATCTTTACTGCTTGACTTGGGAGACGAGAATGTTTACTGAAAATATCACTCAAAACACGCCACGGCTGATAAAATTTATTGTAAACTTATCAGTTATTGGACTTGTCTTTTGCTTGAGACCAGGTAGAAAGGAAGTTTTCCTCAAAAGTATGATTCAAAAAGAAGACCAACTAAATACGATTGACATGACCTGAAGGAAACCAAGGGTCAATCTGAATAACAAAATGGATCTAGGTTTAAGTATTTTCTCGGGATTTTACGATTTGCACAACTTATACAGTGATTTGCATTAAAAAGTTTCGAGGCGTAAACTGCAACAGCCATCCCTAACAATCCCATTTAATAGTAAACATTGATGGCAGAGCATCAGTGCCTCACAAGACGCATACTTCATTTGAATGTACTGTTGTAAATTCAAAGCTCTCGCCTGCATCTTTCCCGTTGTTCTCTTCTGCACACGCACGCCCATTTTTTTTTATATTGTTTTATCATTTTTCCCACGGAACAAAGATCAAGTGAAAGTTTTGGGTGTTTCCGCGTAATATACAAAACACATCTCCATCAACCAGAAATTCATTTACCAAATAAATGGAGTGAGGAGAGATCATAGCTAACTTGATAGGAAACCGTTAAAAATCTTGAATTATATTTTCATGTGTTCTAAACAAAATAGACAATGTTCAGTATCTTTTAGGAAGACGACGTTAGTGTCGGGCATAACGAACAAAAGAAGTTCTGCATGAGAGGTGGTGAAATGACTGATTGCGTACTTTGACTCTGCGTGAGGGGCCTGGGACAGCGAAATCACTGCTTTGCTGTTTTATGTCGTCTTCTCAGACAGCCATGCAGTTGCTTTTAAAACGTGGGCAACTAACTTTCTACGCGAAGCATAGAAATCGAATATTGATATCTTAAGAGCTATACTCGAATGACTTTGAAGGTAAAAAAGAAATCTGCTTTATTAGTTGCCCGAGAGATGACAAATACATCATATGAAAGCAGGAATTTTCTTTACTTGCATCGGAACCGAGATCCAGATACCTCAGGGTATTCTCCCTCACACGCTTATTCATAAAATACTCAATACTCTGCATTGCAACGAAGATAATATCACCTAGTGAGTTAGATGTGAAAAGAAACATTCATTAGAGGAACAATCAGAGTGCATTGCACGGCTCATGCGGCGCAAATCAGGTGTCTTGAACAGATTCGCATCCGATCTCACGGATGGTTGCTCGAAGGTGCGCTTCTGAGGCGAGATGCGGCGCGCAGTGAAAGTTGTGTGGCTGTGGACTGCAGGCTCTCGGGTGCTGTGAGTCTCGCTGCCTTCGGGTGCTGGGATCTTGTTGTGGTGTGATGCTGCGAGTCTCGCTGCCTTCGGGTGCTGGGATCTTGTTGTGGGATGGTGCTGCGAGTCTCGCTGCCTTCGGGTGCTGGGATCTTGTTGTGGTGCTACGAGTTTCGCTGTCTTCGGGTGCTGGGATCTTGTTGTGGTGTGGTGCTGCGAGTCTCGCTGCCTTCGGGTGCTGGGATCTTGTTGTGGTGCCGCGAGTCTTGCTGCCTTCGGGTGCTGGGATCTTGTTGTGCTGCGGTGCTGCGATTCTCGTTGCATTTGGGTGCTGCGATCTTATTGTGGTGTGATGCTTTGGTGCTGCGATCTTGCTATGATGTGATGCTGTGGTGCTGCGAGTCCTGCTGTTATGTTATGATGTAACGCTAGAATTTTCCTGTGATGTGATACTGTGGTGCGGAAAGTCTAGCTGTGATATGATGCTGCAAGTCTCGCTGTGTTGTGATGTGATGTAATGCTGTGGTGCTAGGATGTTGCTGTGATGTGAAACTGTGATTCTGGGGATCATGCTATGTTGGGGGTGAATGGACATCTTTGTGTGATGCCATGTTGTGTTGCAGAAATATTGCTAAGGTGCAGCATGGGATTTTGATGCAAACTGATCTAGGTTGTGGAGATCTTGTTAAGTTGTGGTGCTGGGGATATTACTGTACCGTGATGCTGTGACTGTGGAGATCTCAATGAGTTGTGCTGGGAATCTTGCTGTGATGTGACGCAGTGGTGATAGGGATTGTCTTCGGAAGTGACGCTGGGGATCTTGAAATGCTGTAATGTTTGCAATCTTATTTGACTGTGATACTTTAGGGCTGGTGATACTTTAGGGCTGGTGATACTTTAGGGCTGGTGATACTTTAGGGCTGGTGATACTTTAGGGCTGGTGATACTTTAGGGCTGGTGATACTTTAGGGCTGGTGATACTTTAGGGCTGGTGATCTTGCTGCAATGTGAAGCTGTGGTTCTGGTTACCTAAATATGTGAGGCTGTGGTGCTGGCTATATAAGTGTGATGTGATGCTGTGGTGCTAGTTACCTAAACATGATGTGAGGCTGTGGTCCTAGCTATCTCAGTGTGATGTGAAGCTGTGGTGCTGGTTACCTAAATATGATGTGAGGCTGTGGTGCTGGCTATTTAAGTGTGATGTGAAGCTGTGGTGCTGTAGATACGAGGCTGTGCTCTGTTCCCTGGGATATTGTAGTGCTGCGACACCAGAAATCTACCGGAGTTGTAATGCTGCGCTGAGGTGATTGTCTCGTGCATCGAATTCTGCTGCTAGAAAATTGTTTCAATATTGAAGAGCACTGAAATTTTTATTTTTATCACAGGACCGTAAAATGAGTAAATTTGACCCTAGTTTATATTTATACTAAAAAAAGCATGGTGTGTTGGGTTCAGCTGTTGTTCTGGATTGTTCACACTGTGGTTGACTTTCCAACGCCTTTAGTGAGCTTTGTTCCGATGTTTCACTATGTTTGGTGCAGTTAAGGAGTTTTATTACATTCTAGCTCCGTAGCAAATGCTACACGAACTGGTAATCTGCTTATATTTGAATTTGAGTAGTTTTCGGATAGCATTTACGGTATGTGCACAATGAAGAGGTTCTTCAGTGCTAAGAAGTTTCCTTACAGTGCCGCTACATGTGAGTTAACCCTGCAGTGAATCGATTTCTTTTGCTCTAAATTGACTCACAAGATAGTGGGCTTCAATCTTCTTTGTATGTGAACTGAGGGATAAGGCAATGAAATGCAAGTGGCTTTAGCGAAGCCAATTTAGACTCTTGTTCGTGCTAATAAAGCGAGCAGTAATGTTCAAAGCGTCAGGCATCGTAAAAACTTGGGGTACAATTGATTGGCAAAATAGAATTAAATTTTAAACTACCAGTATCGTGCAGTGGTTGCTGCGTCCTTAAAACGGAAGAGTTCGTACTGTAGAACTAAGATTGCCCCATTTTAAATTTACCGTATGGTTAAAAGAAAGATTCTACTCGGCAATGCAAGACTTTTTTATCTGTAACTGAAGATACAAGCTTCCTAAGAAACACAGGCATATAACAATTGTGTTATGATTTTCTTGTTATTAAATTTTTTTCTTTTCAAAGACCTAAAAAGACAATGTTCACATATGAAATACTCGTAAAAATTTTTTTTACTTCTATAAAAAATTTCTGACACTTAAATTTATCATCATTTAGAAATAAAGCCAACTCCATAAAAGAGCGTAACTTTCTTTTCAAAAGTAAAATTTCACTTGAACTTCATGAAACTATTGTCAGTGTTCATTACACCTTTGTAACAAAAGTATTATTCACCTTTATTCCCCTCTAAAGTTTTATTCTTGTTTGCTTCTATGTAATCAGATTCGGAAACATGAATATCGTTCATTTTAGACCATCAATTTTTCTCTTAGCTTTTTTCTTTTAGTTTAAAAAAAATTATCAGAAAACATGGTGATCTGCCCCTGATCTTATTATCACTTGGGTGTGTTGCCACTGACTCATGATCGATCATAACGAACAGGCACGCAGGAATATAGGTCGATGCCACCAACTGATAGGGGACAGCGCGTCCTACTGCAATCTTTCTTTTTTAAGCCTCGATTCCTCCTCATCGCATGCGGTATAATAAGAAGTAGCTATAACTCTGAAAATAATTTTATCCTTTAAAACTTTCGTCAGCGAAAGTGGTAAAACTTAAGTTATTGTAGAAACTTTGTATCACACCAATATTTCGTAAGAAAGAGAGAGGATCGAAAATAGGGAACGGAGACAAAATCGTTGTTTGGTATTTATATATGTGATTGATTAGCCACTTTGAAAACTTGGTAACGAAGCTACATTTTGGTAAGGTGAAGCATATTTTTCAAATCACTATCCCTTTCACAGAAACTGCAAAAAAGTATTTTTAAATTGAAACGATTAAAAAGGGTTTGTGAACCACTGAAGAGTTCAAATAACTTAGGCAAGGGTGAGTCTAGGTTGCAATCTACACACAAATCACGTCTAATTCCCCAGCTTTTCAGAACCACCTAATATCAAATGCTCAACGCGTAAGAAGTCAAGCTTATGGCATTCAAAGGTTCGTAGCGAAGAGCTCTCCAGCTCTGCGAGCGCCGCTAAGGAGAAGGGACGTGGATCACTACTTAAGCCGCGTTGAAGTTTACTGGAAGGCGAGTCCCTCCGAGATGATTCGTTCATGAGTTCGTCAATGCATCAATTGGAATTCATTAACGTGTGCAAGTCAATTCTAAAATAGCTCATAGAATGTAACCAGTGGAACCAGAAAAGTACTGCCAAAATGATTTCAAAACAAAATTTTTAAATTTTCATTTCGTTAAAATCGTTCATGGACTTACAGTTTCTAACCCAGTTACGAAAATTCTAGCATAACTGCAACTGTGGCCAACAGAGTAACAGTGCATGCTGCTCTGGGAACCGAGGCAAGAGTGATTATTCCTCTTAGGCAATGTTGCATAAGCGGAATAAGTTCAGTGTACGTTCGGTAGCAAAACAATGGCCGAGCTCTTCCTCATAGTCCTGCACCACAAGTGTGACAGCGCTGTGCTAATTATACGGCAGCTATCATGCCAAAGTGTGGCAGTGACACAACACGGCTCCAGCACAACAAAGTGTTACGGTCGTTCTCGGCAGGTGTGCCAGCTTGATCTTGATAACCGACGCTCACATGAGTAATTAAATCTTCATCAAAGTACAAGCTTACAAAATTCGGTACTCTGGTCTATATTTTTATAATAGATCCTGTGTTGCACCTATGAGAAGCTAATTTCTTGTTGGTAATGATGAAGTAATCATTCTAATTATTAATTTGCATTGCATGTGTATCACGATAGGGAGCGGCGTTGTGAGACACGTGAGTATCTCATGTACTGCTGCTCATGTGGGTTCCATGTATGTGTTGTCAAACCATCTTGTATTTTTCCAGTGTGCATCACAGCAACACAAATTACAAAAGATTTGCTGCTTGTCATTTTTCGAGATAAACGATACGCAAATTGAAATTAATGCAAACTACTTCAATTTGTTTTCCTTTGAGAATAAAATAGTTTGCCCTCTCTAACTGTAGCTGTGAAATACATTTTTTTATTTTTACGATATAGGAGCACCACGGCACCTGATTCGAAAATACTTTCTTCTTTTTTTCACATTTTCTACTCTCTTGCCACCACACTTCAAATACCTGTTCACTTTCCGTTTTCAGTCTTCAGCTGTGAGACATGTTTCATATTTCAGCCAGGCAAAACCGATCGATTGAGAAGGTTATTATCTTTGGCCAAAAAGCGGCTTGCATTCGGCTTTTAAATCATTGTATCACAGGTGCACCTACGTGCTTAAAATCTCTTTCTTTCTCTTTCTCTCGTCTAAACGCTTCAAGAGCCGAGCTCAAACTTGGCTCCAGGTTAACATTCCTCATACAAGTTTCTTGATACCTCCTAAAATGAAGCAAAACACCTGCACTTTATGAAACACTCGTTAATATTACGAAGTACAAGATATTTTTCTGACGCACTGTTCATTACTAATATCAGAAGGAGTTCTTCTATAAGTAGTTGTAGTTCTTAGTGTTAGTCCAGTAGTTCTTAAGGGTTAAAAGTCAAACGACGTCTGATTGTCGATTTCATCAAAAGCTGGCTGACTTAATTTTAATATTTGCCCTCATTTAGTGACTTCATTAGATCTCATCTGATAACTGCACTGCACATCCCAAAGCACGAGTAAGCAAAAGTCCTTTGTCAATGCGATGTAAATCAGAATCTATTTGCAGCTCGGTGTTGACCTCGTCGCCTATGGCACTAGATGAATTATTTTCTAGACTTGGACATAAAAAGAAAAACGAAATAAGTACAGAAGGCTGTACGCTAGAAAGTAAAATAACTCAACAATAATGGTTACTAATGCTAGTTACTTACCTAAGAAGGACATGTAGATATCACTCAACTTTTCCAATAACCAATTCACTGAAGTATCTAATTCCACTTCAATAGATTTACACTTTTTCAAAACAAACGACGTTCAGAAGACGTTTGCTAATTTTCAAATTTCAGTAAGAACCACTCAATCCGAAATATTCAGAGAATAGGAAAACTTTTGGAGGCTAGAGAACTTTTCCAATTTATGAAAAAGTGAAATATGGCCAAATTCAACACCAGAGTTCTTAGAACCAAGGAGCTTGACCTAGGGAAAAATTCATTTATTGATTAAAATCACTGTCACAAAGATAGAGCCCGCCGCAGGAAATATGCTGTACCACCACTAAGAATGTTAGGAATCAGCGGCACTGTGTTCGCCTGCACTGCATCACAGCTGTCTACGCGCGTCCTGCAACCAGGGTCTGCAAAATGAAACTGAAAGCTGGTGACCCCATTCTACGATGAAGGGAAAACTGACTGCTGTGCTGCCGCTGCTTTTGCTGCTGCTGCCTCTTGCTTAGCTCACTGGTTCGTTCGTAACTCGCTTGAAATGGTGTTCAGCGTACCTGTTCTAACCAGCCAAGTTTCTCTTCTCTCTGACTCCTCCTTCGAACAGCCGTCGTCATCTCAGGCTCCTCCTACTTTCAGCTTCAACGCGGTTCCCTCTACCTCTTTTAGTGTAAATTAACCTCTACAATAGGCAGAAAGTTAGATTACTGTTAAAAGAAAACCCATGAAAAAACATCAAAACCTACAAAGCCAACTTTTTTCCAAAATGACCACTTCTGCTGGGCTGAAGTTTTACTTTCGTTGAAGCGGTTATCACTCTTGGTTTCATCGCAGCACTGCCGGCAGCGTCAGCTGCGGCAACTTTCTCTGGAAGCAGTTTGTTGCAGAGACTCCGGTTCTACCTCATCCCCCTTACGCAAGCGCCATAATTGCCAGCCATACAGAAGGATCCACTAACCTAGCTAAGGCTGAAGGACTCAATGCAACAATATTTCAAGTCCATGCAAGTGACTTAGCTGTTCTTTTCGTCGAGGGTTTGTTTGGCAATGAGGCGCACCCTCCTGTGTACTCGAAAGACATTCAATTACTTCTTTTCACTACAAGTGGACCTGAATGTTCATGTCATCTGTGTCACAACGCTCAAGGAGGTATTAGTGACCTAGAGACGCAAGGCCTCCAAATTTTTTTCTCACTCTCGTAACTATTAAACTATTAACAATTTATGAGATGCATATTAAAAAACTCTCGAGAAGTAAAGTTTCATTCATCTCGCAAATCAACTTCTACCAAAAATTATAGAGATGTAGCACACTCTTCCTCCTTCCGCTTACTTTATATTTAATAAAATATAATTTCACACAGCATGAGATATCAAAAGCCTGAATCAAACATGTAATCTCGTATCGACACCAGCAGAGTACCTCGCAGTAGGCGGCATGCACGGACTGCGAGCTTAGCTTTCTTTTCGCCGACTGGTCACGAACAAGATGAGCATGATTAAGAGAAAGAGCTGCTGCCGGCGCACTTCAACGTAATTATGATCGTGATAGCACGCATACTGAGGTGTTCTTGCGCACGCACGGCGCCAGGGAAACGTAGGCGTTGCGGGCAAATGTTATCACATGAGCTCGGTATAACTCAGAATCATGCATCTTCGGCAGCCGCGGACTGCAAGATGTTTAATAGAAGGTAATATCCTTCTGTCAGCCTATTCTGTTATAGTTTTGTGAACCACTATGATTTGATCTGACGAAATGTAATTGTAATAGCATTAGTCTGCCGAAAAATATGCTTGCAATACAAATGTGCAATAGGCAAATTTAGTTTATCGGTTCTTTAATCAGCGAACATTACAAAAATACGAATTATGTATTGTACTTTATTCTCTGTTGCAGCTGGTTGAAATAACTTTAGATTAGGCCTAAACGTTCAGATTATTATTTATCATCGGTTTCAAGATCGATTATGCTCACTCTCATTTTCATTTTTTAGTAATATATTATACGTGCTAATGTTACGAAAAATGTTGATATTTGTATGAAACGAGAATCTAAATTTCCTACGTGACGTTTTATATGTTAAAAGAGTACGCAGAAAATACTAGACTTTCTCGCTTAAATGTAGAACACACGTTCATGCGACTGTTTTTTCCATGTTATAACATAGCTCACAATGTTACAAATTACTGTTTTTATGATTAAATCTCAAACCTGAGTTCCTTCCCATATGAAGTTGATTCTCTGCAGAAATTTCCTCTGGACAAATGGGCCAAAATATCATGAGAAAAACTTCGTGCCTTTATAGAAAGCTTCTGACGAAGACTTGACGAGATAGTTAAGGCTGGAAGAAGGCAGATTGGAAAATAAAGCCTCCAATTGTTTCCGAAAATTATTCCCGAACATTCTCACAGTTTTCTATGTTATCTGCGATTTTAGAGAATCTTAACGCATATGTTAACCCATATTACCTTCTGCGCAGCCCTGGGCTGAGCAATCGTATAATTTTCCTTACAAATGGAAAAATTCATAGCCCTTGGCGATTTCGGTCGAGGAGACGCAGTGCGCGCGAAGTTCTGTCTTTGTTGTATTGCTGCGTGCACTCAGTAACTACTCAGTAACTTGCCATGTATTATAAACAGGTTATTCTCAACGCTAAAATTTTAACAGGGTACATGTTAGATGAATTTTTTGTTGGAATGCGCAAAAATGTTAGATGAATATATTGTTGGAATGTGCAAAAAAAATACAACTTTTTTATCAAAATGAAATTCGCTAAAGAAGTCAAGATTTTTTCGATCTACTAAGTACTTTATCACTTGTTATGTTTGCGTCAGTTCATCCTGTTTTTTTCCAGTTGTTCCTACGATTTGATCAGAAAAATTAATTATCGAATAACATTTTAATTATACAGTTCAACTGTTGAAGTCAAGAGCAAACAATCATTATTTGCCTTTAAATTATATTTTCACGCAGTCCCTCATGTGTTCTTTAAAACAACTCACCTTTGGCTAAATCATAGCAGGTACAAAAGAGACTCTGGATACTGGAAATTAGTCGTAGTCAAATTGTTCTACACATTTGATGAAGGAATGAAATTTCTTGTGAATTCATAATAGGCTACCTATAATCTTGAATCAGTGGACTCTCAGGTTCATCTGAAAAATGATACGCCCACCATTATTAAACGTCTTTAGGCATAAACCTCCGAGGATCAATATCTAGGAAATTGAAGTAATTTTCTTCAACTCTGTTAGAATAAAGCTTTCGAGTTTCTTTCCCTCGCCCTCCTCTGTACATGTGCGTGAACAGCAAGCACTACTGTGCGACCGTCAGCATTTTGCAGTAAGCGAAGCGGTTTTAATCTTCCGTACGCGTCAGCCTGAGAGCTTGCGACCCTTGCGTGTTACAAACGAAAGGACTAAATTCATCGTTCTTGCGAACCGCTCCCTTTCTGTTTGACGAAAGTCTAGGTGCCAAAAAGGTAACTAGCTTCTAAGAACATCTCAGAAATTCAATATTTCTTCAAGTAGTTTTCTGTTTTCCAGAACTATCTTCCCATCAAAACTACTCCTATGTTCCGTATTTCTTTCCGTAGCAATTTCCGCGGTATTTCACTCCATGATTGTTTCGCTGAATGAACATCAAGAAGCTCGGTATTAGCGTGTGTGAATAAAGTAATAAAGGGTGTTGTCCAATCTAAATCAATGCGCCGGTAAAATTAGTTCCCTAAATAAACCCATAGTTTTCCTCATGTATAAAATACAAGTAGTGAAGCTGCTGAAGCTTTTATAGGCAGGAATTAGCTTGCGTGGTGCTGCTCTTTAATTTGAATGATAATATTTTTTTTTTTCATGCCACTTCATGTTTTAAATTACCTCCTTTATTACAGAATCGTAGATTTACAGGTAGCCCTTTTTCAATCGTAGTGGATATCAAAATCGGTGGTTAAAATCATTTCTATCAGTAGTTCCTGCTTCTAAATTCATGCCCTAATTCGTTCTCTGAAATTCACTGCCGAGTTGAAGTTTTTCCTTTCTGATTCCGATAACAGCCTGACGTCGATGCCAGTATATAGTAATGGTATAACACGCATCATACTAAGACAGTGTAGGGCTTATGGTGTATTATTTGACACAGCCATGACACACATGTGTGTACCTGCAGTTATTGCTCGTGAGAGAGATGAATTTTCCGCATCCAGACTTCCTAGGACATGGGATGATGGATACAGTTCATTAAATGGGATGCAAGGCCAGTTGTACGGAAAAGGAGACGTGCCCAACGTGAACATGGTGAACTAACTTACGTCTCCATGCCATCAGAAATGACGGTACTATCCATGAAGGTATCAGTTTTCGCATAAATACTGAATAAATGTATTAAATTCAAATAAATAAAAAACTTTTTAGATTTTATTTAACTCGTTCCAATGTATGAATACGCAACGTAAATTTTTATATAGAGTTGATGTTCATTGTCTCCTAGGGGTTGAGACATAGGGTCGGCCAGTTTTACAGGATTGCATTATTCCAAGCGCTCTGACGTCGTACATCGGAAATACGTAGATGATGGATGCATATCTATTGCACTATAGTTATAGTATCCGGTATCAGAATCGAAACCAGAACATCAAGTACAACTCGTGGCCGGCACAGTACGAGAACACCTTTTCAAATAAAAGCTTGCGTACATTTTCATTCAACGATTTAAAAACTTTCTCAGTGATCTGAAATTCATCTCAGTGATTAGTTCTGAAAGATCAGATTAAAAGTTTTTCCAACTTTAAGACCTTCGAGGCAAGTACACTTGTAGATTTATAAACGCAGTATAAAGATCTAAATATCTTGGTACAAATTTTATTTTATCATATTCGTAACATGTTTATTTCAGGGGATCACCTTTTTGTTGAATGACACTGCAAGGAATAAATTGCATTCACTCATATTTCCCCTCGACTGCGAACGAGTAAGCACCATCGAATGCAGAATGGTGCACCGTTCCAACCTTACCCCGAGCTACTATAGCAACTTCTCTTCAATTTAAAATGATGGCTGAATTCGACCTAACGAAGCAGTTACCCACGTCAATTATTAATAACGATTACCCAGCAGAGTTTTTTAAATTTTGATACGTTGAAAGAGAAAAAACATAATTTCTTCTCGTGTTATAATATCTAAAGTACAGCAAAAATTTGTCAGAATTACAAAGTGTGTCAAATAAATGGGAATTTCAATGTCGGTGCGCACCTGTTCAATCTTCACGTGCAAATACAAATACAGACAAGACAATCCGTGTTCATTTAAAATATTCGAAAAAGCTAGAATGAACTTCTGTGACCTGCAGGAAATAAATGAAATAAATTTGAAAACTTTAACTAAACTGAGTAAAAATCACAATGATTTTTTCCCTTCCAAATAATAAGTGGATCTTGGTTTCTGCTCTCTTTCCGTTACGTTCTCAAGGCATAAAAAAGTCGGACGGACAAATTTTCAAATAATTTTCGCCGTCGTAGCGAAGCAACATGCAGCGCAAATTCTGCTAAGTTGACTTAGAAGAACATTCATTGCCTGCTGTAAAACCACGTTGACCAAAATCCGTTCAAAATCTTGTCATATTGTTACTCAGTAAGCGAGTTGAGCTTGCAAGAAACGATTCTCGTGTAACTTTTGGTTTCACACTCGTCACTCCGGATCTCGCAGTGGGTTCGTGGTGAGAACTAACGTTTCTTGCTCTGAAGCGTTGATAAGGCACATCAACAGTGGTGTTCCTAAGTCACCGGATCATATCCGGGTTGTAATCACTATAGAGTCTCTCAAATGCATAAGATGAAACAATATGTAGCTTCTTTATAATACTGAGTGGAAGTTGTGAAATTTCTTTCAGGATAATACCGTGAGACAGTTACTGAGTGAGGGCCTCTGGAAAAATGTACTTAAGGCATTAACTTTAATGTTCGATCGTGTTAGAAATATTCTGATTCAATGAAAGTATCGCATAGGGATCTGTCAAAAACAAAAACCAACTTCAAACTGATTCTGATGGGCTTCGGTTTCCAAGCTATTGCTTCAATACACAAACTCATTCTTCCTTTCTTTCTACAGAATTTGGCTAAGGCAGTGCGTCGACTTGGTTTCTGTGCGAGAAATCTGTACGACTTATATCCTTGCCTCAAAAATACTTGATACAAGGTTGATTTCACAGGATGTAGTCTTGAGGTATTTATAGTGACTAGCTGGTAATGGGGGCATGATAAATAGCGTGGAGGTGCGGAAAAGAAGAGGAAATGCCTAAAGCGTTGTACGGGTGAGTAAACAGTTTGCTATTGTATGGATTATCGTGTGCCGCTCGTGAAAACTGGCAAAGTGTCCTCTTCATAAACGGTTTTCGTCACCTTAAATATTAGCTTCTCAGAACAATTCAGTTGAGAGCGATATGTTAACCCTGCCGGTCAAGTAGCCGAAAATTGTCTCAAGAATATTTTTTTTCGGTGCTGATTTCGTTCATCGCAACCCACTTGAAAGAAATCAGTCCTCAATCAGTGACCTAGTGAACTAGAAAAGTCGATTTCGACACATTCTTTGTTGGTGCTTATTAAAAGACAGTGTGTCAACACCATTCTCTTGGCATTTATTTTTAACCAAATTCGTCAGTTCATGATGAGTATGATTTGATTGATCACGTGCTGTCGACGGATAATTCAAAATAATTTTGCACGTATTCATGGTTCATTAAAGTCAACTATTTTTGAGTTCATTCAAATGGATGTTTTAATATTACCCAAAGCTTGGCGGTTATAATGCATTGAAATAATCGTTTTGTTTATCTCACAGCAAATCATATCAAATCTAACTTTTTAAGGGACATGAATAATTTTTTCGCCCAGAGCACAAACTACACTTGGGCGGTTAAAATTATAGAAGCCCTGGCCAAAAAAATTACTAGGTGACCTCTTTTTCTTTCATTTTCAAGAACCAAGAGCCCCCTCATTCTTATTATTTATAATGACCTAGTGGTTTCTTCATGTCTTTAGCTTCATTCAGTTTGACAATTTGGAAAGTGGAAAAGTGAAGGAACAATTCCAATTATATGTATTTCGAAACTCATGTTAGGCTTACCTGCACAGCTGCTTGCTGCATCGATTTTTCGATCAAGTCCTAGTGTGCAAACCGTCCAACAAATTGTATTACTTCGATATGAATCAGTGCGCTGGGTGGTCGTGAAGTCGCTGTTTAGACGCGTTTAGTGGGTGATCGAGTAATTAATTAATGGATTTAAAAGAAATGAAGAACGAAGAAGTAGGGGAGCCAAAATTGATGCTGTGGAAATCATTGTCAATATTATACATCATTACCTTTATAAATGAAATCCCTTATTCTCTATAGAATATGGAAAAATTTATGTTATAGTGATATAAGTTCTTAACGATATAACGTGTCTAATTCTGGAGTTGAAAATCATGATCCCAGCTAATATGGCCTTGAATTGTTTATTTTATTTTACCACTTAGGTAAAATATTCTCTACATAATATGGTTACAAAACATTAGCTATAAATCACTCAGTTTTATCTTTTCCGCGAATATTTCCAGCGATGCGAACCAACTTTGATTTAGCCCACAACTGCATTCGCTATCATGGAATTATGATATCCATGAGATATATGTTGGTTTAAAGTAACTTAAACTAAACAATAACAATCACAAAGAGATGGTAGGAAATTCACAAAGACCTCCAATGTAAATTAACGCCTTTCTTAGGAAGCTAGTTACATGCGTGAATTCAGTTTGTCGTATTTGTACGGTGAAATTTAGGGATTGAGAATATTTAAAGTTTCAATTTTCATCATGGATAAGAGCTTGGATTTCAGTCGTGAGACGATTCAACAACCATGCCATATAATGAAAGAAGTGATGCAATAATATGTAGCATCAATAATATGTGTCTTGTTCAACTTGAATTCAACGATAGTTCATCGAATTACAATCCATTTTTTTGAAACATCAGGTACCTCAATCTTGATACTATGAAATATTTTCTTTCCCAAGATAGCTTTAGCAATTTTTCCCCAAATTTGTTCCTGTTTTGTGTAAACCCACTCGTTGATACCACGTTACGCCACAGTAGCTCGCCACATCAAAGCAGCAGACGTCGAAGTAGAATTATTTTGATTGCTATTGAGCTCTGATGATACCTTTTTCGTTGTAATTTATGATCATCAATCACAATTCACTTCAATACCTGGATATCTCTGTCTGTAAAGTAAGAATTGTACACACTGTCCGTCATCGTTGGCCACTTGCCTTGCTCTCCACGAGTTTAAAAAATTGGGCTGGTTTCTTTTCAGACGCCCCAAATTATGGGACTCCGACATCTGTCATCTTCAGAAAACAGGTAGATCACACATTTTTAGATGATTGTAACGCCGTGATAAATGATAATTATCTGATAGTAGTTTGGGTTATAGCGTGAAAAGGACTCAATTTCATTTTTTTTAAGAGTTCGACGACTTAATGTATTTTTCGAGCCACTTGTTCTCTCCCATTGAAACATGAAGTAACCTATGCAATTTAATCTATTACTTAAGGATTAGTTATAACTTTTCCTCAACAGATCACCAGCTACGAATCTTTACAAAAAAATGAAGGAAAATATAAATGTATAAGGTGGCCAAAAGTTACTAACCTCAGAAAAAATTTCGTAACTATTTTTTCTGAATATTTCTATTCCATTTTTTCAGAGAATTTAGAAATACTCTTTTATCGTTACCGTTTGCAGATGTAGCACAGTGGAACGAACTCAACTCACATAGTACAGTAGTGCTGTGAGTTTCATGGGTCAATTACGGAAACGCAGCTTTCTTACCGTCGACATTTCAATACCAGAGACGCCCCGAGCAACAACACGATTCGAGGAATAGTTAGCCATTTTCAGGAGCAGGGTGCAGTTTGTGATCTCCCCAGATCTGGAAGGCCTCGTACGGCAAGAACTGTCGAGAATCAAAGAGAACTGAAACGAAGCCTTGAAATAGGCGAGGCCTATTGTTAAAAATTAAGAAAATTGTTGTATAGTGTATTGTAATTGCCAAAATGTATACAGGAGGTATTTGGCTTACGAAAGAGTTTCGTTCTTACTGACTTTTGTAAACCGGCTTGGTACGTAAGTCAGAACTTAAGCCTGTACATCACAGAAATATGCCCTTACATTTGTATATTATAATACTAATGATAAGAACATGCACATAAACCCGTTTTTGCGCCGCTTCACCACGTATTCAGCCACGCGAGGAAAAAAAACAGTACTCCGCGCGGTTCGTATCTACGAACCGATCACCGTAAAGTGAAACATGAATTAATAGGACTTATGGGCGCTCGTTCGTAACGGCAAGTTACCGCAAGTCGAAATGTTGTAAGCCGGGGACTCCCTGTATTGCGAAAAATCTCAAAGGGATCATTTCACCTAGTGCTAAAATTTGGTTAGTTCAACTTGATAATCGTAAAAGTTATTAAAGATTTAAAAGGGTGAATTATTTTGGGGCCACCCTGTATTTACGCGGAAAATGGGCTTTAGTCGTTATGCCTCATTACTCCCACACATTAGAAAACTTTTTTGAATTTCCTCATGATTGTTCGAGGCAATTAAATAAAACCCAATGTCTAGAAGTAATGAATATTTTTCAGATCATTCAGCGTAAATGTTTTAATATTTAAATTATGTGTCCAGGTAAGAACTCCTTCGAATCTCATAATCAAGAAGTTATTTCAAAGTGGACAGAGACATCTGTAAAAAGTACACGTGAGGGATATATGCAACTCGTCAGCCTCTATTGGTTGAAAAAAAATACAATATTTCACTAATTTCAGTTTTGTACCTGAACTAAACTTCAACATAACACTCTGTTTTAGGCACACGTGTTTTGACTGCTGGATAACAAACATCATTGAAAGAATATAAAAACTCAATTTTCACTCGACCGTTCCAGAGCTCCTATCATTTTATCAGAATGTTTACAGGTTCATTGGTCATTGCTTTTCGTAAGTTTGTTGCCTGCAAGCGAGGATCAAATCTCGATTTCAGCATCTTAGTTCCAGCTTTTTTCTATAAAACAAGGAGAGTTTTTGAAGTCAGAATATCCCACTTGAAGCACTTAAAAGCCATAAACGTCAACAGTATCGTTGGAGAAAACATTTTCGTTGGCACTGCTCCATTTTCTAATCTATAGCACATATACCGTGTACGTAATTCTACTAACCAATGTTCTACTAGCATAAGTATGTTTTTTATTTCTGCCGTAATTGTCAGGAATTCTCGATTCTCGATTAACCATCATGCAGAAAATTATTTTTCACCGTAAATAAATCTAAACTCTGATTTTGTTTCAATGCGAAACGATAGGAAAAATTACCACTTCTAATTCGATGCAAATTCAGCAATCGCCAATACACTTCCAGCGAATCTGTTGATACGTTGTAGTGCCTCTGAGTTTTGTATCAATGTGAGATGGGAATTGCGGTCCACATCATTGATGTTCAGCAATCCTTACGGATGGATTCTGGGCGAAAGCTGACGAGTCTCCCGTGCGTGCGTTCGGTCTCCGCGCAGCGGCAACCGCACGCTCGGCGCACAGCACGACGTGTCGGCGAGCATCACGCTCTCAGGTTTCCGATTTCTTTCTGAAATACGAGTAGTCTTTGGCTGATAGTTGGTCCAAAAACCGGCGTAAGTTAGATGAAGGTTTCCAGCTCGCAGCTCTGTTTTGATGAAGCATGATGTCACTCATGGCAAGTACAAGTTCCAAGAGGTTATGAAGTTGGCAAAATTCTTGATTTTACTCGGATTGTGGCTACTTATTGGAAGATATCAATGTTTGAATCTCTTTATCTAGTACCTACTCAGATATTCTAAAGCACGTCCTGGAGTTAAATAGGCTTTATACTATCATGTCGAAAAACTGTAGAAAGTCAAATTTTTTTCTGACTTAAGTTCTGTGCATCGCTATTCAGTTACTAGAAAGATATGTATATTATCGTTCATTTGTTGTATAGTCTGATGAATGTACTTCAAAGCGCTCCATCCAATCAGTAATATGATGGGAAAATAATGACTGAAGAATTTTCAAACATATGGGGCCGTAGTAAGTATCTAAAAAGAGATATAGGTTCTCAGTCAAGTTAATTTTTTCAAATGTTTGACTCATTTTTCAAGACTCATCATCACCTTTACTTTTAACATTTTTTTATTTTCAACAAGTATCATCTATCAGTGATCCAAAGCAACGATTTAAAATTTTAAAGCTGTAATTCTACCAACATTTGGGAATTCCTAACGTTTGTATCCATGAAAACTTTACTAGACTGGAAACAACATATTTTTGCACAATGAATGCGCAGTACGACAATTTGACGAGAACAAATTGCCATACCACAAATGCGATATGAGATCAACCAAGCTTCTTTATTGAGACAGTTTAATTCATAGGTAGATCGGATTTCAGACATAAGAGTATAAGTTAGTTTAACCGTCTATAGCCACAACAAATGTGTTCCCAAGGGAGGAAAAGAGATCGGTAAATCTAATGAGAATAGAGATGATAAACTATTTATAAGTTCCACAAGCCCTCAAGCACACTGTTCTTCATCAAAGTCATATAGGGTCACAAATTAAACATGTGCCTTTCAGGTAGAACGATGATCATGATTACTATATAGTGCACATGTGCTGGTCGACATTAGTCTGAAGAATTTCACCCCTTCTTTCTTGCGTTGTATTCTCTAGTGCCACTCAATGTTGTCCAGCGCTATGACGAAGAATTTCCTCGCTTCTGTCATGTGTTAAGCTCTCTTTAGCTACTGTTTTCTTTCTGTCGGAGTCTTGCTACTTCTCTCTTGCGGTTGGACACATTTCTATCTTTGGTGGCCTCTTTTGCCGGAATTTTATTCTGAAATGTCGTCTATTATCTCTTCAAAGCTTTTCAAGAAAATCACAATTTCGAAAACAATAACTCAAGTTCCAAAATCTTCGGCCTTATACCCAGTGGTAGCCAGGTTACTGGCCGAACGAATTTAAAACATTTCTTTTTGCATTATCAATTAAAAAATATCAAAGCGACATGATGAATTCCACCAGAAAAAGCTCCATAGAAAATTTCTATTCTAAAAATAAGCCGATTGCGTATTGTGGATAACAAAATCAAGAGGGGGTCACACGAACGGAGGGACGGACGGACGGTCGGACTCGGCTACTTTAAAAATAGTGATATTCGTGTATCGTTAAGTATACACACCTGTTGCTAATATTTCTGCCTCAAATTTCTGTGACTTCAATAATTTGACGCCATGCAACCAACTAATATTCAATTAAAAATCAAATAACAGCATTTAACAGTGAATGATTTTTATGCATTGGCTCTGAGCTCAAATGTTCGCTTATCAAATTTTCTCAAATGTTCGCAGGTTAACGTATACAAACGTTAGGAATTCCCAAATGTTATTTATAAAGATATTAAAATATAAGTTGTGGTACATGCACCAATTATTTGTTTAGATGGACTACTATACAAAAAAATTAAAACCATTTCTATGACTTCACCTACCTATCATGAGAAATTATCCTGTTTTTTTTAATTTTCATTCTTTCTCTCAGAAAGGAAGAGAATACTACTCTGGGTTGATTTAACTATACCAGATTAGGTTGCTGCTAATGCTGGCCGTGAGTATCAAGATATCACCCAAATGATTTCTTAGCACGTTTCTCGCAAATGTGTTCCTTCGCGTGGATGTTCGGTGAAGTCATTTGTGAGAATTTAACTGTCTATGAATAGAAGGGTGCATCTGCAAATAATTGTTTCCAAGAATGTGATATCGGCTATGCAAGAAAATGGCAGTAAACTTAATAGTAATTAGACTTGGTAATGAAAATTCATTTGGTTCCAATCATTTCTTCTCAACAATTCTCACGCTCTTGTAAATGAAATTTCAAATACAAGAAAAATATAATGAAAATGAGTTAGGCTCATCGCAATTTCCCTGGTTTTAGACTTAGTTCTTTACCTCCTGCTCCAGCACTCCCCTTCAACTTGCAAATACCAGAGATATTTCATGAACAAAGACCGAGTTAGTTTTTCAGCTCCGCGGCCAAGCGTAAAATGGTCAAACACTGCAAGTTGCAGAGGTGACCTAAAATCAACTTCGCCTCAAAACGTAATATCTTTGCTGGTGTGTAGTATTCTCCAACTGAGTTCTACTTGGCATGTTTGAGGTCAACTTGAATTATTTCAGGCTCCCTTAATCCATTTAAGACCTGTTTGGCCCATTTGATAACTTCATGACTCATTTGAGGCCCACTCAATTCGCTTGAGGCTTATTTTCACCAATTTGAGCCCACTTTACCTATTTGAAACTCACTTGACTAGAGTACTGCTGTCCTTGTAAGAAGTGAGGCTTGGTCAAGGAAGATGTCGTGACGAAGGTCAAGCAGGATAAATTCTGTTCAAAGAAATAAAAAAGCAGGCTACCTCCATCATGTAAATTTCATGTAAATTGAAACGTGGTTACATGGAGTGGTTATTCATGTCTTACCTTCCACACAGTCGTCCTCGCTCCCAGGCCGGCCGCCGGCCTCCAAGTAAGACTGTTCAGAGATGTAACCGTCACCTCTCCCGGAGTAAGAAGATCACATTGGAAAACTCCATGGCAACCTCCATGTAAATTTCCCTCCATCATGCCGTCTCTGTGATTCAAGTATCAATGTACGTTAGTGTATGAAAACATTATACGTCATTCACGATCGTATGTTCTCTATGATTTTCTCTCGCTTAACTTTTTCATATCGTCATGGAAAGAAAAGAAAAAGAAAAACAGTTTACTTCCCAAAGAGTTGAAACATGAAATGTTTAACATTGATTTTTAAAATACTTTAACATTAACATTCTTAGTTGATAATCACACATCGGTATCGTATTACCCATGTCAAATGTCTAAACAAGAAATGATTGTCAGAAAAGCACAACAAAAAAAGTTCCCTTCGTTACGTTATCTGATTTTGACCGAGCCTTTAAATATAGGTGACTAAGAAAACATAATCCAAGTGACGCATAGTTGAAAACACTCTCGTTAGTGCGCACTTATATGAAATGAAAGCCAAAAACGCATTCAAATACCTTAGCATGAAGATCTTTAATTGCTGTTCAATGCAATTAAAGAAATGTATGCAATTGGAACAAACTGAAATTTTACGACATATTATATATTGATCATTTTTTACAGTGAGTCATAATTGGTTTTCTCTTTAATAGCCATCCGTGCCTCAGTGCACACTCTTGCATGACATACAGTATGTAGAGAAGTCTTAATAAACTCCGGTGCAAACCCTATTCAACGAGACTTTGAATCCAATTCGATTTGAAGCATCATCTTAGGTCGTTTTCTTGGCATTAGCATAGAGAAGAAATGTTCTTTATGAGCTAAGGTAAAAAGAATTTAAAGCAGGATCAAGAAGGCAGGCAACTTCTCTGAGTCGGTTCGCGAAGACAAGCTCAATGAATATCTGCCACATTAAGAGGTAAATAATTTGCAAAAAGGAGAGTGAAACTTAGGAAATTTAAACCCTTCTCAAGCACTCGAGGAAAATGTGTAGTGTTTTGTAATGCATGGATGTTGCACCTGCTTGTAGAGGCAGGTGTGAAGCAGCTTCTTTTTTCAGGACGAGTCCGTTATGCTCTAATATGAATAAATAATTTTGGAAGAATAAATAACACTAACTGCCCGAATATTGTTGAAGAAACACTGAATTTCCATGAGTAAACCGGGTGTTGAATTTCCCATAATTTGAAGAGTCGAAACCGCAACGAAATGCTGATAGTGAACAAAAGAAGGAGTCCATTTCTGACAGACATTTAGCGCAATGCGGGGCACAATAAATGAATAAAAATATAGCTATCTGCAAATACTTTATGGAACATCTTTTTGGTTTTATTACCTAAAGATAATGAACTTCTCCCATTAAATTCTCACATTGGGCATTATCAGGCTGCGATAATATCCTAAGACGCGATACGTTATTTTCAAATTACCTCAAACTGAGAGCGTACATTACAGCACCTTCTTTGGAGGCTATTAAAAACAATACGTTAACACCAGTCCTGAGGCGAACGCTGGCCCCAACGGAGCCTTGCTCGTCAACGAAGAAATATATGCATAAATAAATGCCGTAGTAGCTTACATCTGGGAAAGTTAAGTGATTTATTACCGCAGTAAAAGCGCCCTCAAACCTCAGGGTGCCAACTCAGGAAAATCTCCTTCAAGTCGTCGCAAGAACCTGACGATGTAGTTAAACTCTAATTTACTGTCTTCTTTTAAGTGATTTTGAAGAAAAAAGCTGAAGAAATTATTTATCACTCATGTGACTTTACCTGAGTGATAAGTGCGCTAAAATCATAGGAGTTAAGCATGATTGGAGGCCCACTTTCTCTGTCACCCCTATGTGTATTTGTGCTTAAACATTCCTGAAAAGCAGAAGGTATCTCAAGTCTTCTAGAAATTGAAAACATTGTTTCATTGATATAATTAATATAATCCACAATGGAAATAATTTTGTTCTATATTTTCATGCTGTGTTTTAAATAAAGCTGACGTGCTTGACTACGAGGACTGATATATCACCAGGAATCTTGAGTCATAACTTCTATCACAAAGAAGGCGACGAAAGGCGTCGATTTGATAAGGATTCGTTACGTTCCGCAGTGTTGCTAAATTTACACAAATGTCAAAGCTTAACAAAAAAGAGCAAGATTTCGAGTTTCCGCAAGAAATTTGGAAGGAACCCATGCAGTCACGTAATTAGTTTTTAGCAACACTGCCTTCACATGCACTAGTCCAGGTAGTTTTGCAATGCGTGATGGCCCACAAAAACTATACTGTGTCATTGGAAGCTTGTAATGTTCTCTGGTACCTTGGTGAATTATTTTCAGCCGTTTTTTAGACTGATCACGCATACGTCTTGAGAGTGTCATTAACTCATTAATTCTGCAGAAGAGTTTTCGGGAGCACCAGTGACGTGATGTGAGCTGCTACATCCTGAGGGTGTCATGGCCCAGTCGCTCTGCAACACACAGTAGGGGAAACGCTACAAAAACACGTTCTTACATAGTTTTAGAAACTAACATCTTGCTATATTTTGATATCTAAATAAAATAAATTTATTGAGGAAAGTTAGTTTTCAAGACCATTGTTTAGCACACTGAATTTTGAAACCTAGATTCCAGATTTAGGATGAGTCCTACTATTTTGAGTATAGGCCCTGTGTCAAAGTGGCTAGAGTGACTTTTTTCGCCTCAGACTCTCGTGTTTTACGATTTTCCGCTGAAAATTAACTACAGAGGTCACTCATTGTCTGGCAACTCTTGCGGGTTGTCAGATACTCTCAGGTTTGGTCTGGTAACCTGAGTTGCCAGAGACTGAGGTCAAATTTTGCTTGAAAAAGTCCAACTTGAAGACTTCGGCAAGGAAAAAGGTCAATCTTTTAGCATAGGACTACACCCCGCGCTAAGAACTCACAGCCCCATTTACAAGAAAAAATGTAACTCGAACTATACATCGAGGTCCGTTCGAATTTCAACATTTTGGTACGTGATGAGATAGTCAAAGATAAATCAGTCGCGGACGTCGCATATCGTTAATAAATTTCGGTGGGAATCGTTCCTCTTCAATGGTAATAACACTGAAACAGCAGTTCTGAAATCCCCAGACCCCCCCCCTCTCGTCTACACTCGTTTTTCAAATCTCGCGTTTAAAGCGAGGGCAGTTTGTGACGTATTTCGTTTCAATTTCGGTCCCATGTATTTCTAAATTTAGATCAGTACTGCTCTTTTGAGAAAAACTCTTATTTTATGCATTAACAAATAAAAAGTTCCTCCCTCAAAAATCGTTTTTCTTTCCAAGTTCATCTCAGTTTATCTTTTAATCTACTATTATCTGAGAACAATTAAATATTGCACTTTCATATCGATCGTGAATAAATTCTAGTTAGAGCCCACACTTGTTTTTATATCAAGAATATATTTGCTACGAGCTTAGAAGAGAGTATCGTCTGCTCCGTCATTAAAGTGACTAAAATCCTCGATTTTATAGAAAATCTGTGCGTCGCGTAGCGCTACTTATTTCCCAAGCAAGACAAAACCTTGCTAAAAAAGTGAGAGTGGAAGACTACACGATAACGATTTCTGGATCAATACAAAAGTTTTTTTTACTGTAGTCAATGAAATCAATTTCATATAAAGAATAACTGAACAAAAATTTCTGTTTTTATTATTGGTGTCTCGAAATGATTAAGAAAACTAGCCAGAGAATGTACATACTGCTTCATGTAGTGGAGTAATTTCGTTGAATGGGGTATCCTCGAAAGGAGTAACTGATGTTGTACAAACCAACAGTATCAGGTTTAGCCTCTCGTAGAAATTTGAAGATTTACTTCTTCGACGGTTTTTGATTTGAGTCTTTGATAATTTCCCAACATTGCTAAAAACAACCATGTATGCGTTAGAGGTAATTTTGCGTAAGTCTGCAACATACGCCGGATAATTCTTCAAGGATTTGACTACACATGTATAACGTAACCTTTGCCATGAGGATCTTTTCCAGTAATAATTGTATCCGATATTCAGCTAAAAATCTTTATAAATGCCTTGATGAGCCCAATCCGAACACATCTGATGATTTCAAACGCTTGTATTCCAGAGTAGCTTCGTGAAGACTCTGTTTTAAGATGCAAACTTGAAATAATAATGCGCGTACAATTAAAAAACTCATATGACCTCCTTGCAACAAAACCCTCTCTGGATCTAGAATCAAATGCCCAAACCCCTGAAAAGAACCCGTGGGATACCCCGCTGGAACTGTGGCACGGCTGGCCGAGAGAAAACAGCTGAGTAAGTCAACAAAGAGCGGAAGAAACGAGGAGGGGGCACTGCTCCTGAGAAAAGGTCAGCGGAGGCAGACATGCTCCAATGCTTTCATTGAAACTTTCTTAGTTTGTGGTGAGCGTCACAATGAAGCGGAAGCGCCTCCTTATTTGCGTCTTCTGCGTTGCGTTATGATACATGAAAAGCAAATGGCTCTGCTCAGGTGTAAAATACAGAGGTCACAGCTGGAGCTATACAGCTAGCTGGGGCTCCATAGCAACAGTTTTTCCTCGTACGTTTTAATCAATAAATGCTATGTTTTGCATATGGAATGATAGAATCAATAGCTGTAACTTGGCACGGTTCAACAGGAAACTCATCTCTCATTGGCTCGTTAAGATCTCCAACTGCTCTAAATATTTGAACCTCAGCTTATGGAGTAGAGTTGTGAAATGCAAGTTTAGAGCGATCTTTATGTATCACCGTTCGAAAAATAAAAGTCACGTTACATAATTACTCTTCATGTTTATCTAATGTCCTGCATTATATTATGATTTCAACGACTCCTTAACTTGTCCCATATCTCGGTGCGTAAAACTGTTTAAGAAAACAGTTTTTGAAATCGTCAACACACCAGTTGAAATAGAGAGCACCTTTCCTCAATGCGAAAGGTATACTCTTGATTCATATCTCACTTTAAGTTCTAACCATTTAAAGCTCACAAATATTTTAGAACTATTTGAGGTCTGGAAGAGACGTGTTGTGTGCAAAGTTTGGTCTATGAGCGGGCACTGTTGGTCTAATAAAGAGAGAAGCAAGTATTTTTGGCTGATTACTCTGGAGGGAACATGACAGAAATCACCAGGTTTTTCGTCTTACTTTCCATACTGCAAGTTCAGGAAGTTGCACGCATTAGGCTTATTGATTGGCAAAAATAAACTTTCAGTTGGAAAATAAATGGTACAGAAAACTTTTTCCCTGGACAAGGTTCGAGACAGTTCAATTTCTTTAATGGGAAGTGAAATTTTCTGTCAGCTATTTATCGCCTCTTACGTCATAACTTGAAGCTCGCAGAACACTTTTCTCGGTTCTCTTGCAAGCATGTGACTATGTGACTTATGCAACTTCTATTCATTCTATGTATGAGAAGCCATGAATTTGAGCTCTCGATTAGCTTCAAGTGAATCAAAAGGTGCCGCTAATCATCAGCACAATTTGCACCAGAAAACTAATATCTTCAAAACACGCATCTCTTTCCAAAGAGATCTGTATTTCAAATTTCATTAAATTCGGTCATTAAGGACAGTTGAAGAATTTCTTGTTATTAGATAATTAAAAATACAATCCAACGTTACGGAACAATATGACAAAAAGCACATTATGCATTTATTCTACATTTGTTTAAACCAGCGCTGGACTTTCAGAAAGAAAAAACGCACAAATTTAAATACATACTAATGAAAAGGCGTAAGTATTTTAGAGCCAATAACCAACTAAAGTGTGCATTGTAAGGTAACATTCTTAATAATAACAGCCTTGACTTTACCACAATTTGACAGTGAGTACAAATGAAATTTTTTAAACATTTAAAAGCTGTGAACCACACCACTTTTCATGTTTTTTAAATTACTCATTTCCAACAGTGTAAGAATTGTTGAGCAGCAAAGACTTGCAACCAAATAAATATTCAACAAAACTGAACAGTGACATCTCTCGCTGTCAGGAACGTCGGGTCGCCGACGACGTCACGGTACAACGTGGGATGTTGCGGTGAGTCAACACATCTGTTCGAAAAGCTCTGCCTTGTTTGTGTCAGTTTTCTTTCTTCGCTTTTGTGTATCCCATGCTAAACCAACGAGAGAACACATGATTCTTTTGCATAAAGAAGCGTAACGGTATAGTCTGGGATTATGGCTACCCGCCACCCACGTTAATCCCGGCGAAAGTAGAAAATTTGATTCAAATGCTAATCTATCGTTTGTGAAGGGAAAGTGAAAATGCTTGGTTTCTTTATGTATTTACTTCGATATTTTATTCATCCTAATAAGATATTGCTTGCTAGGTTTGTAGTATACCTTGCAGAAACTTACATGTACTCTCATCGGCTCTGAAGACCGAAAATATGAAGACAACGTGAGCCTTTTAAGTCTATTTTAATGAGGGTGTGCTCGCGCCAGCGAAGAAAATCGTTAGCGCGTTCCTGAGTAAATTGGCGGCATCAGCGAATGACACTGCTGAAAATCTTATCCAAATGACATCGGAGAGAGCCAACCTCCACCGGTGAAGTATACGAGGCGCTGGCAAAAGGGCACTTTGCTAGATCGCGAGATTTCTTTCTCCACCACTTCGAGGGAACCTCATGGTCTAGAAATAAATTTATGGGGCTTTGTATTCATTGCTAAAATATTGAGCGGGCTGCTTTCCCTCATATTTATGAGTATGAAGTCAAAGCAGGGCCATCTCCAGCTTTGTTTCATGTGAGGAGAAACCGAGGCATTCCAGCATCGACTAGAATCCCTTTTCTGATAGTTGCGACTGACTGTTTCTAAACATTCTGGGGAATGCTATCATGA
>JACJUY010000772.1:166834-184138 GCA_014220935.1 Platorchestia sp. MABIK
TAGGCTTAAAATACTCAAGCACCTGCTAATATACGTTGAGCTCATCAATATATGAAGAACGTGGGTGAAATGCGTGACTTTGTCGCTCATTAAACATCATTTCGCATGAATGCATGAACGGAGTAAAATATTCAAGTAAGCTGCCAAGCATTACTTAATGAAATAATAGGGTGGATTCTTCACTTCAAAATACGAGTCGATGGCAGTAATAAAACTGTAAAATAACCAGTTGAGGAGAATGTTATCCCATTTACATGATCATGCTGAAATCAATACGAATGACCAAAACGTTAATTTGAAAAATATCTAAACTTTCATCCCCTCTGTTAAAAGAACTTTTGAACTATCACAATTTATGCTATTTTACAAGCGATTGATTACTAGTTTCGATGGAGTGCGAGGCTATAACTTGTCTGCAAGTACATACAAGCGAAAATTTCACTTACCATTAAAGAAATTTAATCGTCTCGAACCTTGTTCAGGGGAAAAGTTTTCTGTACCATTCATTTTCTTGCTGAAAGATATTTTACATATTTTGTACATATTTTGAAAGAAATTATTATCAAAACTGAAACAAGAACTGAACTACAGTGCAAAAACTTGATGTTACAAGAAGTTTTGTTGACTTGGAGTAAACGGAGTTTCATTTCGTTAAATAATTGGATAAAATTCAACATTCCCTTCCATCACAGTTTTTCTCAGCGTTTCAAACGTTATCAATAAAGATTTTGAGGAACCGTATTTCAAATTTTGTAGCAACAATCATTGCGTTTTAGTTTGTAATGCTTTTGTAACGATACTGCATGGCAACTGGTACTGAAAAAAAAATCATTTAGTGGTCGAATGAATTCATACTATTCCAAGATTTTTGTGCAGAAATTATGAAGTCTCCCACTTAAAAATCTAATACTGATGACGTCAATGCGTCTTATAGGTTTATTTTCATCAAGATTCAACACGATCAAATTAGCGCAGAATTAGTGCGTGTGCGACTGTCAATGAGAAGATTGAATTTTGCTTCTCAAATTAGCGAAATGTTCCTGACTAAATAGCATTTTTTCGATGAAGTGAGATATTCTCTACAATTCAGGATCTGATATTTAGATATATGTATATATTTTCACGTTAGAAAACATACTATTTTTACCTAATGACTGTATATTCACAAAAGATCAAGGCGTTAAAACCGTAAGGGGATCAGTGTGATATTGAAGAGATTTTTCCTCGCAATTAGACACAAGTCTCCACTCCTCACTCCCGGGCTGAATAGTGCGAGAATGCCCGCTTTTATACAACGCCGCCTAATAAATATGAAATCATCAACAAAAAAACAGTATTTGAATAAACTATAAATTGGTTGTGGAGGATCCTACAACATGGCTGAAAATTCTAACATTTTTTCTTTTTGTTTTGCATTAAAAGTACATGTAAAAGTTCATGCATAGCAAGATAAGCCAGGGATCAGCGAAACTTCGATGTCGGATGGAAACAATGCTGAATATAGGTAAACTTGAACAATTTAAAAGTAAACTAACTATCCTTTGTCTATAAAAACCAAAAATAAAGATTTTTTAACAAGCTAACTCAGCCTATAGACTCAAGGAGTGAATAGAGCATCACTAGATAACATGCAAAGTACTAGCAAAGTCGAGGGATTGAAAAAATGGCAAATCTAGTTTTTAATTTTGTTATAAAGAGATAGAAAATAGAATCTTTCAATGAGAATCATCATCTTCACTAAGACCAATCATCATTCAATTTGTGCATCAGAAACACGAGTATGACTTGAAAACTTAGATTCAAAAAGTCTTGGGCTTGAGGAATTTCCACTCGTGCTTTTCTGAGGAAGCGTTTCAAATCTCCAGTTGTGGTCTGGAAAGAAACGTGGTCTTAAGACTGCAAAATGCATCAAACAGTAAAGGCAACTGGTTGAGGTCAAGCAATAAAGAGAACCACGTTTCAAATTTCAAGACCATGGATAATGCTCGATTTCACTGTTGCGTAAAGTTTGCTTGACGTTCGAGAGGATGCGCTGTTCTGATAGACAGAGAATGGCTTGGTTTTGAAACGGTGTTTATCTTTCTCAAGAGCAGAAGTTCAAATTGGTTCGATATTTAAATATGGGTTTACTTCTCCATGCATCTTGAATATTATCGAGGAGAAATTTTCATAATATGTGGATGGCAGCCCATTTCAGGGTCAAAGTAGATTTTTGATGACTGAAAACTGTTCTTTGCGAATCTAGGAAGTCAGCAAAGCATTTTAGCAGCACTCTGACACTCAGGGTGAACTTCGCCTCGTGAGTGAAAATTTCACCCTCTGAAAGTACTATGTCATGTGTTGGCGTACTCTCCATAATCTTGTTCAAAAGAATCTTTGCATTAGCCAGCTTTTTCCCATTGAAAACATGTGAGTTGCTGATGCTTCTGGATCTTGAATGGTGATTTAAATAATTTTTTTGCAATTTTTCTCGTGGTTTTCAATTTCACATTCATTTTTCTGGTGAACTTCCCCATTGATATCTTTGGGTTGTGTTAAGCTTATGCTTTGACAGTTTTAATGAGTGTGGGCGTGTGAGAAGTTCTCGGCGACTATTCTTCGGTAATTTCAAGTCCATCCAACTGAAGTAAAGCACGACATTCCTCAAATATTGGCGCCTCAAGAATCTGATGTAATTGTGATATAACTTGAGAATAGGTGTACATTTATGACTTATTTTGCAGAATTTAGTGATGAATACCAAGTTCCCTTGATGATCAGGTTTGAACCAATTCTTCTTAACATGTGTGGACCTTCGCCTGTATAAGAAAGAAAGTTTGAAATCTTATTCCACTATGACGATGACCCAAAAATTTTGCTTGAGCCCTGTTGAGCCGAGCTCTAGAATTTAAAGTCTTCAATCATATGTGAAAGAACTTTTCTCAAGACAGTGAAAGAAAAACTGATTGATCTTCCTTCGTTAAAGTCGTCACCGCTGGATGCCGGTCACTGTTATGCAATGACGGCATATTTTGCTTTGGAGTTTCAAGGCTGTGACTTCGTTTCGCGCAAGAGATCCATTCTTAGACTGCAGCGCACGTCAGCCGTGTACGCTCATCTGTTAAAGAGCGGTTCTCGCACAGCTGGCGTCGAGTTACTTCTTGTTGATTCTTGCTGGAGAATTAAATGGATGAGTTACATGTTTCAGGTCAGTGTCGTCGTTTTTGAAGAGTTCACTTCGTTGAAAGTCATCACAAAAATTTGCTATAACTTCTCATGCGATCATAGTTTCTCTTTTAACCACTTTTCTTAATACAGTAGCAAAAAATTCATTCAATATGCTCAGTATTTTTAAACAGCAGCTGAGTAAAATCTCTCATGCACCTTCGACCCTGCCTGTCTCATAAGTTACTCTCTGTTGCATTCAACCCGAATAAAAATCCTCACCCAAACCAGTTTGGACCTTAGAGTGCTAAGGAATAGAGGACGCTCCTATCCAGCTGCCTGACCTGGCAAGCTAAGCATTAACTAATACAACAAAACAGGAGTCTGGCCTATGGCATGAATGATAAGTAGAGTCTTTATACGTCAGAGTTCTATAGATGATTTAAATAATGCGTCTGGGTTCTTTTAATATAGCAGTGCGTTTACTTTGACCCAGATTCTATAACAGAAAGTAATTTTCAAGAAAAAAGATGAAATTGTTAAATAACAACGCTCGGTTATCTTCAGAACGTAAGTAGATCTTATTGGCATATTGACAGTTTTTTGCTCCAATTGTACAACAAAATACAAATATCGACCTAAGATTGGTATTTCTGGAAGTCAAGCATAATATTGCTCTCCACCATTTTATGGATTAATTTACTTGCATTTTTTACTACGTTTAATGAATGAATTAAACAATATCCTCAGCCCGAAGAGAATATTAGATCTCTTTTGCAGTACTTGATTACATGGCTTAAAATTAGAGTTAAATTGCGACATGATTGGACGTTTATTCGTGTCATTGAACTTTTAAATGATGAGCAAATTGTGGTTGCTGCTTGGAAACTGGGAAACTCAAGACCGGTTCAAATGACCCATAGCATAAATATGGAGTCAGCGTACTATAGTGACTAAACTAGAATGAATACGTTAGTCGACTACATTTGGTCGACCAAGTTGACATGGCTGAAATCCTTGCTGAAAGCTTGCTTATAATGAGTAATGCTAAAGGACTGTGGACAGTGGCCAAAAACAATTACAAGTGAACTCAAGTGGTACAGATACTTTCCTGCATAGCATTCGGAGCACAGTTGGGCTGACACTCAAAATTTTAAGCCGAACAGTGAAATTGCACTTGCTCACCCTTTCTCATGTCAAAATGGATTACGCGCAGTTTCTCTTCCTCGTGAAGTAGGCAGTTAGCCTACTTGCGCTGTTTCAAAATGAAAAACAGCACCCTGTAGCTAACTGCATTTTTTGCAATGAGCCTGAGGATATTAAACTTTTTTTCGGGCACTGCCTCAAACATTTCGTACCACGAAGTGTCTTGTTTTCCGACCCTTACGAGTCTCCAAATAACTTTACCCACGATTGAGTGGCTTCTTAATGGAGGAGGAGTGGGTAAAGATAAAATAGCTGTTTTCAAAACCCTTTTCAAGTAGAAATGCTGTAAAGTTGAGCTAACTCAGAAGATTTCATTTCTTCAAACAAATTCCACCACGACTTCCTGGGGCAGCAGAAGCTGGCAACAGTTACTTCCGTCTCTTCAAAAGCAGTGTAGTCAGAGATTTTATAATTGGGGGGCTAGGTGACACATGCTGAGTTCCGCCAAAAATTTCACTGTGATGTTATCATACTTCAAAAAGTGAGACCCTTTAGAAAATCCCATAACATTAGATTTACACTAGCGCTCGGGTTTTCCTAAATTAAAGTCAAGATTTTTGTCATATTTTGATCTTTTTATTGAAAATTCAGAACGAGAAACAGTTTCCGAATCGAAGTAATTCAAAATTAACATGTGCTTAAAAGTTGCTTATGCTATGATGTGCCGCCAAAACACAACAACTGATATTCATTTACAAGAAATTTTAGCAATTTTTACAAGAAAAAAAATTTATGTACTGCATTTTAATCCGAAACGAAATACTGATAGAAATTATTTAAAAAATATTAATAAACAGACATTATTGTTGTCAATGATGTTCACATGAACGTAAACAAATGTTAAAATAAATGAAGATAGCAATCATTTATTCCTTTCTTAGCACTGGCAGATGGCAAAATTTTCGTCGAAATAACGTTCCAAGAGAGTATAATTGCTTAAATAAATTTTAACGCTACTGAAGGTCACATCATAGCCACTACAATGTATATCGAAAAGTTATGAGCGACACATTTCCTATGCTGCCTAAGTGTGCGTGGATTACATACACAGGATATTATTGCGACTCATATTGGCTGATGAGTGCAACAAGTCCATGATTTATCTAAAGGAGATAAGCTGAAATTATTACGGCATTAGCACTCAATGGAAATGAGCGCCAGTTTGTTACATGGTATCTAAAAACACCTGCGCATCGAAGGGAAGCCAGCCCATCAACAAGCGGAACATGATGAAGAACGCGCTACGGCTTGAATTCTTGACGCCGAGTCAAGACAGATTGAGTAGCCAGTTCGGTGTCTGCAGCTAAAGTTAACCACTGGAGCTGGGCTACGAAGGCATCGATCATTCCAGTGATTGAATGCTCGTGCTTACGAGTCGTGAGAAGCAAGCTGAGATCCATTATGGTGTTTCTGTTCATCTTTTGCCTAAGATTGCAACAGAGTACATTAAATTTTAATAATTCCTGTCGTTTTATGCACTGGCATTTTTTTACGGTTTGAGAGAATCTCGCTTTTTATAACGTGTTCAAAAACTGTTTTTAAGGAATGTATTTGAGTTTAAATTCAAGTGATTCCCGATGAATTTTGAGATATTGTGTGCATTGATCCTTAAGAAATTCACACCGCGAACTGAGGCTCTCTCCTACACCAATACACAATCAAGTGAAAACCATACGAGCGCGAACCCGCCCTTGCATAATCGGACAGGGTTTTGGTGATACTTCTCTAAGACACCGAAAAAATTTGTCATTTCACTTGGGGCGAGGAAAAGAAATAATCACAAAACACCGTTGTGGAGGCCTCTAATTAAAAAAATTTTCCTGGCTGTGATCACGAGCTCAGAAACATGGTAATTTTAATGCATGTCGCAGAGCATTGCTCAATCTTTTACGATTATTTTCGTTTTTCTTTTATATTCTGAGACACCTGTTGCATAGTTTTAACAGTGTTTCTTCTATTCATGCTGATTTGGAAAACATCGAATTATAGTTGAGCCAAAGTAAAATATAATAGCATTGAGCAATGGAAAGAAACACAGATTCAAGCGGCTCCAGCGAAGCAAATAACGTCATTAAAGCTGTATTTTTTGGATGGAGAATAAATAAAGAGAAATTATTTAATTCCTCAACGAGATAATCGAAATTATACCAGAACTTTATTATTTACCCTCGTTTATTACTAATCATGATCTTTTCCCCGACAGGTTTGTCAGTCACTGAGCACCGGAACCCGTAAAATTGGGCTTTAAGTAGGCCGTCCCATTCAGCTATTAGAATCCATGCTGAAAAATGCAATGACACTATCTCACTTGAAAATTTTTCAATATTAAGTTCTGCAGGCTCGTGTTTTAATTTACGCATTCTTGAATCCCTCTTTATTAGCAAATTGAAACCTAACCTTAATGACATGCAGTCATCCTATCCATTGAAAATAGGCATAACGTAATTTTATTTGACATGTGTTCATATTATTACATCACTTACTGAATGGTTTTTATTGCCCGTCTAAATTTGTCATTTCTTAAATTTCAGACTATAGCTGATGATGATCTAGATGATCGAAACGTTCTAATTTTAAATAGAGATGTATTTTAAATCTATTGTCTTCGCTATAACCTTCATTTTACCCAATTCTGCTGCAGCCTGTGAATAAAAATCTTCATAACAGCATTAATTATTTATTTTTCAGGTGCACATTTTCCCTTTTGATTCTCATAGGTAACCTCCGACTGCGTATATAAAAATCAAGATTACGAAATAATATGAGGAATAAGTTTCACCAGATTGTAAGAGCCGTTAAACTTCGACAAATTTCCTTTCGCTTATTCCAAGGACCGCACAAAAAATTTGATATTCAGCGACAAATAACCATCTGATTTCATGTGCTAGAAAATAATCAGTAAATCACCATGCATACACTAGAGTAGACTATCGATTCAGAAAAATCTGAGGACTCCATGCCATAATTCTCTGTTTAACCGGCGGAATAGTTAGTTGCTCATCTGTAGTGTTTTAGCATCGGCAAAAATTCTAACTTTATTCACTATAATCTCTAGCATAATACTGAAGATTAAAGTCCGTGTACATAAGATAGCTGGTCCTCGGAAGCATCAGCTGCCAACAGCAGGCGGCACAATGTCGCCCCACGAAAGTCATTTCCGGCGGCTTCGTGACCCACTTCTTGACTACCGTCTCCGCGTCAGGTCGCAGTCCGGCACAGCAGGAAATGCGGACGCTCTGACGCGCCTCTACAGTAGCGCTGTGTATCTGATATTCCAGGTCTGGCGAGCAGCGCGGCACATTCCGCGTCACTGACCTCATGTGTGTATGGAGGATTGCCAACTTTTAATTTTCAAGATATAGATCCTGATTCTTTTAGACTCTTTGGTAAATTATGAAAATACTATATTTTTTGCCCTGTGTTGCAATGGTCAGGAGAGATTGTATTAAATACAATCAGGAGAGTGAGAATTAAGAAAAATCGAATATTTCATAATTCTAGCTCATTTGATTTCTTGCTAAAATTTTCTTATTGCATGCCTCTCTACAAATATATCTCAAAAACTTATTTTATTGCAAATGATGATAGCTGATGACCCACTTGTGGGCTAAACTCCTCACCAACAAAATTACTGTGCCTATATAGCATGGTTATGCTGTTAAAATGATTATGTACGTAAATTTAAAGGTTTAAACTCCAAAATCTTTGGATTGTGGCAGATATGAGTATTACCGGTGAGATTCCATTCATGAAAGATAAAATCATTCTGAAAATTATAATTTTCTGTTAAGTGCGCAAGCGCAAGTTTTTATTATGGGTAGGGAGGCTATGCGAAAGCAGTGATGATTTACAGCTGGTCAACTAGAACTTCTATCCTGCCATGTAATTACCAGAACAGGGAGATAAATTTTAAAAGAAAACTGAGAAGTTAAATTGTCAAATTTTGCATGATCCTGATGGAAGATCCCTTAAATTGAACAAACTCACATCCCTTCGAGGACAAGTTTTACTGTCCCGCAGTTTATCATGCAAAATTTTTAATGGTTTAAAATTTAATAAATAATGCTTTAAAGGACATCAGTCTTTAGAGGCTGTCAAATAGTGTTGAAATATTTATGTCATGACGATCCATTCACCTCTTCATCAGGGAATGATATTTGTGTCAACGCTTCGTTTCAGATTAGACGTGGAGCCACTTAATTTTGTGCGATGCATGGTTGTGCTGCTGTTGCTGGCTCTGCCTTGCCGTTTTCTTATTTCTAGGTTATAAGCGTTGACTTGACTTGTAAATCAATAAATGACGAAAAAGTTTCCGTTAAATCAGCCTAATCCTGGTGCAGAACATTCAGCCTAAGGAAAAAAGCTACCAATGAGCAGCTGTTGCTATAGTAACTTGACTAAACCAAGGTCTCTAGGGCCGGGAAAACCTTCAAGCAAGCGACCAAGCAAACTTATAACGGTGGAGGAGGAATGCAATGTCAGCAGTGGATGTATCAAGACAAAATTCAGCCATAGAGAATTTACTTCTGGGCGTAAGTGAACGCTAAAATATGAAAAAAAACATGTTTAAAAAATCATTCCTAAAAATATTGGTTACAAAAATCGAGAATTTGTGGACAGTTTAAAATATCGACGTAAAATGAACTTCGAAAGAAATAAATTCTAAGTAATAGTAATTCCGCTTATACTAAGATAAGTTGATTTCAGTTCGGCAAAAACAAATCGTTAAAAAATTGGTACTTAAACCTATTCATTGCAAGATTTCGATTAATTTTTTTTTCGATTAAGTTGTACTACAAAAGATTGAATGGAAAAATATTTTAATATAAGGTTGCTTTGTACTTATTAACATTGAAGAAAAGGAAGTTCTGTAACAAATGCTTGAAATTATGAGTAACAAAAGCATCCGGGAGAAAAAGTTATCATCTGATTGTCATCAATTTAATTCCAGTGTCCTCTGTAAATTCCCTACAAAACTGCGTTAGGCATATACTTCGGAAGGTGAGAGCTGCTCCGATATGATCTGTTAAGGGATTTGTGGAGAGATTCAAGACGCAATGATCCGTCACCTCTGGGTGACAAAAGAATCGGCCGGCAGGTTAATTAATATTGATGAACTGAGTCGTGATACAAAATCCCCCGGCCGGGATCTTAAAAAGCATTGAGTTCTTAACCTCAATTCTAATGAAGTAGAAACTGAGTTGAGATCGAGTTCTGTTATAGTATGGGAGTTGGTTGGTTCTTTGGTTTTCGTCCTTATCAAATGATTGTGAAGGTCAGTTTGGGAAGATACCAGTTGCTTTAAATCGTCTTTGCCCTCATCATTCAAAGTGCAACAAATTGAATTACTTTAGAGAAATTCATGGAGATCTGATGACTTGAGAACTTCTAGGTATTTGAATGAAGCAATTATATGGGTATTACATGTCGAGTTTCTTGCTGCTGTAATAGCTCTCTTTTGCAGCATAAAAAACTTTTATTTTATTTCTGTCCCCACGGCATGATTCAATTCCATTTTATAGCACCGGATGAGCTATTTTTCGATACTATACTTTTATAGTATCTTTGCCAATTTTGTTCTGCTTTGAATTCTAGTTAATTTCGATCTTTTAGTCTTAACATACGAGATATGCTTTTAGAAATTTAGATTTTTATGAATGATAATTCGTAGAAGTTTTAATAAGGAGTTTAATTAAAAATTTCTAGAGTAGATGAGATGCATTTCATTTGTTGAAGAATAGTATTTATTTGAGCTTTAGTGGTAGTGATAAACATTTTATTTGCCTTGAGCTACATCGAGACTTTTTCCATCTCTTCATTAAGGCCGTGAGACTACCACAATCATTGCACGATTCGTAGTGGATGTGTACGAACCTCTACAAGTAATTGGGAAAATTTTTGATAAAAGTTTACACGAAAATTTAAAAAAGTTTGCTCAAGAACAGCTTTTGGAAATCTGTGATTTCAATCAAGTGCTGCACAAGTCAGCGCAGCCCGTTGTAAGATCGCTGTCAATTGATATTTCATGAATTTGCGTTTGCGGTAAAACATATTTCACGTTTGTAATGAAAAATTCCACGCCTGATATTAAATAATTGAATCTTTACTGTAAATGTTTTCATCCTAGTTTAATTATACATAAATTTAAATTTATTGCAAAGCTTTTCTCACATACTTTATTATAAATGATGATTTTATGATGAAATAATACACACACATCAAGTGTGTATTAGTTGGACTGTCTCTGATTATCATCTTTCTATTTTTTAGCCTGAGAAGAACGCTCAAGAAATGAAACTAAACTCCCCTAAAGGATTAACACAAATATCCAAGGGCTTAGACAGTGATATTACACCAATATTTTTTCCGTTGTTAGTATTCGTCACTAAATTTCAGGGCTTTAAATTTGAAACATATGCAGCTCAAAAAAACAGTGGTCAGAGGCAACAAAAGGGACTTTAATGCCGCAGAATTTCAATCTTTTATTTCAGTGTCTTCGTTCAGCAATTTTAAAATGAACACTGCGGGAAGACCAAGCTCAATAAGTGCGGTTATTAGAGTTTCCTCACGGCATCACTCTGTTTGATCCTCAAGATCATGTTTCAGTCGTTAAGGCTCCAATCAGTCACCTGTTGATTCGCTTGGCGTTGTTGTCTGCGAGGGGTCAGATTATCGCTCTTCTTGTACCGAGTTTGCTTGTCCCGGCCTTTCCGAACAGAGACTCGTAATTTTCTTGGGCTTGTCGTCCTCGTGACTCAGACTGCATTTTATACGAGCAGCGCAACGAGTGCGGACGAGCACGAGTGTCGAGAAGAAGTGAGTTTTATGAGCAATAAAACTCACGTCTCGCCTTTATCGCTCTTCCGAGTGACAGCAATGAAGCTGAGGGCAGCCGGAGTGCACGGAAGACACGACTTCACTTCTATCATTTTTATTAGGAACGAAAGACTCGACCCTAATTGACCCACAACTATTTTACTATCATTCACCGCTGCAAAATTTTCGTATCAGAGGTTAGGGAATCACCTGATGATTGATTAAAAATATTAAGGCCTCTCTCCGTGGTTCTTAAGTGTACTTTTAAGTGTTACACTAATTAGAAAACAAATGGTATTCCCTTTAAATTGAGCGGGAATAAAAAATACCGATGATCAACATGCAGCTGATGAACGTGCATGGTGATGCCTTACATTCACTCACCACTTAGGTCTAGTCACTAAGGGATGTTTGCTACGGCAGGACGCGTAGGAGCGACAACCCAAAATAGAAAACTGTTCATTGCCTTGCCAATCTAGCTAGCAATGCAGTGATGATTATAAAGATTTTTAAGCAAAAAATGAAATTCAGCGGTCAGGAAGACAAGGTTCTTTCGCTTGTATTAGATCTTAGTGTATTACAGAACAGCTTTAGTTTCACACAATTCCAGAACAGTGTCAAAAAACGTTATTGTCTTGTTCGAAAACATCGTGCCGCTGACGTCCGGCAAAATTAGGCGCAGACGTTCAATTTCGTTCTTAGAATTGATGACGCAGCAGCTTAATAAAGGGATCTCAAAACTCATTAAAATTAGACGAAAATTTGAGAGAGATCTCGTAAGCTAACATTTCTGTTTATTAACTTCGTCATGTACGCTCCACAGGAAACCAACGCAGTGTCAGAAACAGAACTCGAACAAAAAGCGTTGGTCTTGAAGAAGTGAGGAGGGAATCCCTCGGTTGGTTCTGATGCAAGAGAGGCCAACCAATGAGGAGGCGGCGCAGCCGGCGCTGCATATGGCGTATCCTTGGCACACTTGAGGCACACTGACCTCACTTCGCTTACTGCGTCACAGGAACGGCGCGCATCCTTTTCCTGGAGCTGTACGCGGTCCCTTGCGCTGTACTACAGCCTTTACGCTACATCCAATGAGTGCGGCATTTGTGGCTCCACATTGTTGGGCAATTTTAAATATTCAACTCAAGGCCTAAACGAATGTCGTGTTTCTCTCGGGTTGGAAAAGAAATCATTTTTTCCCGTTTGATCGTCTCGAAAATAATTGGAATCGTCTTCGCTCTCAAGAGTTGTGAGTCAAAATTGCATTTAAGCCATATAATTAAAAATTATTATGATTGAGTAGTTTCCTAATAATTATGCGTCTTTAAGAGTTAACACACAGTCGACTTGTACCATGAATAGTTAAAAAAAACAATCAAAGCAAAGTTAAGTATACCAGAAGCCAACGTATAGCCAACATCTCGTTCCTAAGATCGTCATCTTTGACAGAATCAAAACGCCAACGTTTTAATTTTTCGTATCTTTAATCATCACAGAATATAGAAAAAATATGTATAAAACTGCACACGCCGTTTCATTCCTTTTTCCTCCAGGAAGGGCTTCCTTTGAAAAATAAGAGGCAAGTTTTTCACAACCTGACGGTGCCTCGACGTGGTCTGTCATCGAGCGACAGATGTTCTGAGGGTAGAGGCATCACTCTCGTGCGATTTTCAAAGGATACAATTAGCACACTCGAGGCGTGTTCATTAGTAAAAGAACCGTAAACTTTCAAATCAAATGAAAACAAATTGGTAGTATTATGAAAAAGTAGGTTATTCTATAGTTACAATGTATTACAGCTAAATTTATTTCTCAAGTATTTCTATTTCTAATGCAAAGGAAGATTTGATTCGCCCTGTTGGTCTGAATTTTAAAATCAATGCAGCTCATACTGTTACTCTGAATTTTACTCTTTTACTCTTTACAAATACTTTTTCTAACTCCCTTCTAATCATGTAGTACGATGCATTTCAAAAAGAGTTCAATAGTTAGAGAAAACGATTTTAACATTGCGCAAAATGTTCAGTTTGGTAACTGTCTCTCTATACCGCAGCACATAAAAATTGCTTAGCCCTTCTACGTCTTTCATCAGTGTCTAGCAACGAGTCATTGAAACTAATTCAGATGTTGGCTGTGATCCACATCATTAGAATGCATGATATCACAAAGAACAAATAAGAGAGCGCAGTTTTAATAATTTTGTCGTTAACCCAAAAACTGTAAAGTTCAAAGTCAGTTTCTGTTGCTGTCCACTAACCTGATGGACCTAAACTCCTGCTTTTCAATCGCCAGGAATCAGCACACAAAGAATGTTCAGTTATCTCCATGAAGGTTGTCACTCAACAAACAATATAAGTGATATTACTCCAGGTGCCTGCACCTTCTTGTCACTCATGATCGCCCAACCACCAAACAATGGGACTGGCAAGCAGGGATATTCTCCGAAAATCAAGCCACGCATACGAGAGAATTATCAAAGCGCACTCACAAACGATTTAAAGTTAGAAAAGTATGATGATAACTTAATTTAATCTTTCACTAAAATGCTTGAAAGAAACAAATTCCTCAGGGTTTAATAACAGTACTTTTTCGTGAATGGCGCTTCTTTGAAGGCAGTGGATTATAAAAAACACTGAAAATTCAATAACAGCTCTGAAATCCCTTACAACGTTGACTGCGAAACGACCCATCGATGGGTCGTTTGAAAACGTTTTAACAATCTTTTAAAATTAATTGTATTTAATGGACCCAGTTAATCTTTGGTATTTATGCAATTTCTGACAACTTTTGAATTTAAATTTTAGTTGAATATTGAACTTCAGTTTCACCCATCTCAGTCAACGTTTTAAAAATTTGACTTTTAAAACACACTTTTTGATGGTACTGGCAGTTGAAAATTCCCCATTTCATATTTCTTTAGATGTATCTCCATTGGGTATGGAAATCAGTTCTTACGCGTACTGAAACTTAAATTAAACTACAATACATTTTCGAGGCTTGTTGCGTGAAGTTGTGTAGGGATGTTGAAAGAGAGTCAGTGAGTCTGGCGAAACTCTCACTCTCCTGAGCTCGGTCGCCTCGCTGTAGCCCACTTTCCTGGCAGCACTCTCGCTCTCTGCGACTCCCACCACTTTTCCCTGCACTGCCGTGATCTGAGCGTCCCAGACGAGCTTAAACTTAGGGAGGAACTCGAAATTCAAAGAAGAAAACTAGCTTTGACTTTCGCTCCTTGTTGGTTGGTTCGATGTGTTTTTAAAAGTCCTGTGTACCCCAGAGGCGAATTTGCATGATTTAGAAAGTCAGGGTCTGATGCAAATAGTTTCAACTATTCAATTACATTAAAAATTAATGTAAATTCTTGGTTTAGTTGTACGTATGTGTGGTGAGGAGAAAAATGGGCTTGACAGTTTTTAAAAGGATTTGTCCGGTTAAACGCTTTATTGTAGTTTCGCGAATTGGACAGCTTTCTCAAAAAGTTTTTCTTTACGTTGGAGTAGGTTAAAGTATCAGTCCTAGCCTAATTGTTCTAGAATAACGCAATTGCCATCGCTCATAACAGAGTCGTAAATAGTTTAAAGAGGAGAGCTGCATTTATCGTAGCTCTTCTAAGGCCGTCAAATGCTATGGGCGATAAGGGAGTCATGAAACGCATGCTGCAGTATTTCATTTCCATAAATTAGATCAACTGATCTTAAATTATGTCGCCGTAGAGCACTCGCATATGTCAAACGGGAAAATTGCTTGCGATTTCTATTTCTCATCTCCGGTTAGACTCCTACTTAGTAAGATTTCTTTTGAGAAAAGTAGTCAAGAGACATATTAGCACAAAGTTCATTTGAATTCAATTACGTCGCTAGTAAAAGAGTCCTGCGTTCACTTTACGGGAGTTGCTGGTCGTATGTTGTGTAACGAGCAAAGTTGGACGGGTGTAGCCAGACTGGGCAGTATAGATGGTCGCCAGTGCACGCTTGCGAAGAGAGACCGGCTTTGTCAGGCCGGGTTTATCGCTGAACGTGAAACTGCATCCGTCTAGCCAAACTTGCCCTGTAAATCCAAGAAGACAATAGAATTTTTACTAAAAAAAATCAAGTTATTAAACCATAATACTCAACGAGCAATTAAAAACTAATTTTAGTATGATACGAATTTATTCTTGCAGGTTGAAAAGTTTTGTGCTCAGAACAGTTAGAAATATAATTTATTTTACTGTCAGACGTTTGAGATGCAGTATTTGACATGTTTATTGACATTTATTTGAATTCAAAGTTTTGATTGAGACTGTCAACCCATGCATTTTTCAATAACCAATAATAGGTACGGCGTTTTTTATAATTCATTCAACAAAAGCACCAACACAAGTTGTCGAAAAAAGTTAAAATTAAGATTGATTTTGAATGAAAGGCTTTTCAACAAAGATGATACTGAGGACAACATCAAAATTATGCGTACAAGTAAATTCCATGAACGTGTCTAATCAATGATAATCAGTGAACATGTCTAATTCAGGACTTCAGATTCTTTTTCTCGAGTTTTTGTGAGATGTAGTAGAACTTTTGGCCTTTTTCGAATAAATGTCCCTGAATGATTTGAAACATTTAAGTTCCCGTACTCGAGAAAGACTCCCATTGAAGTCACCGTGCTAGGGTGACGCATACAAATAAGTTCTGCACAAACTAGCCAATGAAGTTACAATGGGTATAGATAGACCAAGTTATGGATTTGAAGTGCATATGCTGGGGATGGCAAACATAGAATGGCATAGGGGCTATATTAATACAACATTTTTGCAGGTTGTGTAGCATGGCAATTGAAGAAGGATGCTAAAAGGTTATAGGACAAAGACAGGTACATCTGAAAGTTTGCCCGTTTTATTAAACGGAACATTTGCTACGAGTATGTTATTACTCGGTGAAACAAAGGGTGATTCGAATGTCAAACTAACTACGCTAATGATCGTGGTGTTGAGGCAGACAAAGCACACTGTTACGCAAATTCAACGTTGCTAAGCCATGCAGTTGGGATACGAACGCGCATAGCTGCGTGAAAAGGCGAAGACGTGCACCGCTTGAGTGATTGCGTAATTGGAAAATGCTAAGAAAAACCACGGGAAGAATTGTGCCTACAACAGTCGGCTCCATGTGAGACGCAGCTGCAATGTACTATACAGCATTGGCTGATGTTCAGAAAATAAATGGCTGATTCTTCCAATGCAGAGATCTGAACCTTGTTAAATAAATTTCAACGAGCGTGATCTTCATTGGAGTTACCAAAGTCGCAGTGTTATGTACTTTGTGATCGTAACATGAGCATAAAAGCTGTTTTACTGGACCTTTGTACCCTTGAATTAATCCTAAGAGCGTCAATAACGTAAGGCCGTGAATCTATAACAGCAACCAAGCGTATACACCACAAGGATTTGGGTACAGTTTCTACACTAGCGCAACTAGGCTACTTTGACTCAAAAACTTTATTCCGCAGGAATGTCTCTTCAAATATATAAGAATCAATAAACCGACGCTGAGCTTAACAACATTTCAAACAATAGAACGGCTTTTCTTTCTTTATTTTCATCTGACTCTGGCTCAGGCAACATATTTATGGCGGGGTGTTAGTGTAGTTTCCTTCGATCAGCTGAATTATCAGTGCACGTTTTTATATTATTGTTTGGCCATAGGATGCAGAGTATATTTAATAATAATGTTTGATAATTCTATTAAATTTTCAGCATTCAAAGCGTAAAATGGAATTAAACTTTTTTATTCAAGTAGAATTTTTCTAAAGCACAGAAATTGATGAACACTGCATTGTAAAATTTTCCATTGAGAAACCCTGACTGTGCTCTAAAAATTATTACTATTAAGTAACTTTAGTACTATTAATTATTTTAATCACCCATAAGTTTTTCTCTTACTGTTAAGAGAAAGTAAGAACAATGTAACCGGGTTGTGTTATGTTTTTTCCAAATTTTGCTGTCGGTCGTCGACGTTTTCACATTTATTGAGATTATCTACTTGTACAGGGTGCGCCAGAGAAACTTACTTATTTGAAAAAATTCCCGCGCGGTGAGTTGAGCGGGTAGAGGGGCGAGAGGGGGCGCATCTGGAGATGGAAGTTCCCAAGTTTGTTTCTCCCGCCAGTCAG
>JACJUY010000773.1:0-13099 GCA_014220935.1 Platorchestia sp. MABIK
GATTGAGGCTGCAAAACACGTAATGGTGGTTATTTTGAGTAAACCTCTTTGACAATAGTCTTATTATCTTGCCTATTGAATTTTTTTGGAATCAATTGAATTTTATAGATACCAAGCCCTTTTATCTTTTTCCTGATAAAACTGTTAAATTTATCCCGAACGCCCTATCCAAGAAGAAAAAAATTTCAACCGATCGTGAATGTTCTTTCTCGCTAGATGAATCCGAACTTCTTTTTTAGGTTTCTTTTTCTTCGTCCGTTTCGCAGGCGAACTCCTACACTCGAGCAGTATTGCGCTGCCTTCTGCCTTGCCATTGGTAAGCTCCCATTCAATTCAGTTTGTCTCCTTACCAGTATATGAACTTTAATGCCGTAGTCTTTTCAGGAGCGTCACCGGCTTCAATTTTTGTTTCGTTTGATTCCAGGTCTTACGAGCACCATACCCTTTAGTCTGATAGTACAGCTCAGTTTACCTAGTTAATTTAATTTTTTAAGATAGGTGCTAATTTTGTGGTCATGTAGAATTTATTTCTGTTGAATTTAGGCATGTGTCTATTAAATGTCGTTATCTTAAGTGATTGTACAATATATTTTCATCACAGAAAGTGCATTCCTATTCGATTTTCTGAATTTCTTAGAAAAGTCAGCGAAAGTTGTCATCTTATTTTTCAAAATAGTTATCATCGGCGAGCAGTCATTCTTGATCATAAAAGCTTTCGATATTCTCGCCATCAATTTTTTTCTCATTTCAAGCCAATTCACACAGTTGAAATATTTGAACGTAGTTTTTCATTAAACATGATAATAACCTCATAGGTTCAATCAGCCTGCCCCGGTTTTGAAGTTTTTTTTTCCCAAAAAGATTTTTTCCCGGGAGTCATCCAAACAAAAAAATGTTTTAATGCTAATAATCTAGGGAAGTAAAAAGTGCATTAATTGCATTAAAACATGCGATAACGCACCACATTCATTTTGTATCCAGATAACGCCTTAATTAAGCTTACGTTCATGTACAGCAGAGTAAACCAACGTAACTTAGCGTCCATCCAAGGGCATCATATATGGAGAACGAAAAGGACTAAAGATTGTTCCACTCCCTGACTTCATACTGCTGCGATTGACTAGAGACCTAAGTTTGAAGTATCGGTTCATCGTAGTGGATGTCGCTCCTACATACAACAACCATTTAGCTCTCCATAAAGATCTTTTGCGATTCAATTCGGAAAAAAATCCAGCTAGAAACCAGTTAAAACTTCAAAGATCTGGCGAACTTTCGGAAACATTGAAAACTTATCTTGAAAGGGCACCACTATCGATCGTAATGAACCAATTTATGTATCAAATGGTTCACGATAATCCAATTTTGTATATAATGGACAATGTCTTCGCAATTTATGAGAGGCAGCTGAACTTTACAAAAGCCAGTAGAACATAAAGCACTTGGGAATTTTGAGCGTAAACATGTAAATATTTTATATCAGTGAATTTCGAGAGTTAGCAAAAAATGAGTCTGTTAATGATACATTCATTAATTATTTCTTGTGTTAAGCCACGCACCATTGCTGAAGCTCAAGTTTGTATTCGTGTGAAGCTAAGATACCGAAGCTCGGTGCAGAAATACTGAAAAAATTATTCACATCTTTTGCTATAATCGCTTGTGCATTGTGTGGAGCAACAGTAGAAAATTTGCATTGTATCAATATCAAACGCTTTAAAATGATCTAATTTTATAATTCTCTTGAATTATCGAAGCAGTTCAAATTTTTTCTATTCCTATTTTGAAAGGCTGACCGTTTCCGCTGTCTAAGCTTACATGAAATTGAGAGCATAAATTTACAAGCAAGAGAAGCTCTTGCAAATTTCCCATCTCAAGTTTCCAAGCACTTTTTTGATGCCCGCCAAAAAATTTCTAGTGCCGCAGTCAAACAGGCTGGGCTTTTACTCAATTTGCAATGACCGCTGAAGCCTAATGAGATTTCTGTCCTCATCCCTTCAATTTGAGTTCATCCAGAATTTTATCTTGAATGTACCGAGCGAATAATTTTATGCATTTTCCTTCACACAAGATAGATTCTACAATTTGTTGTATTTTCCTGTTCAACATCTCGTAGCGCATCAGCTGCATTTTGAAAACTCAAACCAGAATATCATTTTTATCCTACTCCCTTGAACTATCAGGTTAATATTTCAGTTAGCTATTGCAAGTTAGTTATTCTTCAGAGAGTTTCATTAGAATGCAACGAATTCATGGAAAAATCGGTCATTCGTTCCAATTTATTATTCTCGTAGTTTTTCGCTCCGTTGGCAATCAATTTTCCTGCCTCGACTTCTGCTCTTACTCCACTGCACTCAAATTGTGGCAACACAGAGGGCATTTTGATGTTCTCCGACCATGGAGTTAGACTGTCATGTCTGTACAAGTAAGTATAAGAGATACCTTAGCCAGGCATTCGCACAAGCAAAAAAGTTCGACCCACGTCGCTGAAAAGGCAAGTTCGAAGAAAGCCAGGAGTTCTGATGGAATGACAAATACCTGCAGTTGATTTTCTAGCATTGCTACCGTAAGATGTCACATTTTCCATCGTGTCATATCTTCTTCACATTTCTCATAATTTCCATTAAAACCATCACTAATTATTTCTTCAAGTACTACAGAACGTCATTGAGACATTGAATAGCATAGAACATGTTGTTATAGAAAATTCTAATTCAAAAGTAATATTTAGTTGTTAACAGTAGTTGCAAATGGTGTAAGTGTTTGAAGGGTTGCAATGTGATATTTAAGATTTTGTACTTCAAAATTTTTGACATTAGTTCTGTGTTTTAAACTGAATTATACTTATGCACCATAGCATGTGTTGGCTATTTTAAAGTAATAATTGATAGTTGTCGGAGAAGTAAATTAATAATTCTCCGGTATAATTGAGCTTAGGGGCAAATCAGGGGGATGCAACTATTATATCTAAGGGAAATAGCGCTCCCTGGGGGACTTTGTGAGGACCCGAGCTAAAGGTTAGGTAGGCTTGCTTTTTGTTAAAATAGAATAGGTTTTTGTTTTGTTACGGGCCATCTTTTTTCGGCTCACTGCTGTCCTGTTTTTCAGCACTTACTACTTTCTTCTTCAACTTTTCTTGTTTCATGAACTTCTTTCTTAGCTTACCGTTTCTATGCACCTTGTGCATAGATTTCGCGTTCCCTCACCTCCAAACTAAAAGGGGCTTTCATCCTTCTTCTCTTTGAACATCTTTGTCGTGGTAAAGGGAGACCAAAACTATCTTATATAATAATATTTGAAGTTCATTACGTGTTAAAATTCTCAGCAAATTGCTTATCATTTTACTAAATCACACTATAGTATCACACTATAATCACACTATAATCTAAATCTAATCTAAATCACACTAAATCACACTATGTATAATCACACTATAATCTAAATCTAATCTAAATCACACTAAATCACACTATGCATAGTGTGATTTAGTGTGATTTAGATTAGATTTAGATTATAGTGTGATTATAGTGTGATACTATAGTGTGATTTAGTAAAATGATAAGCAATTTGCTGAGAATTTTAACACGTAATGAACTTCAAATATATCGTGATGCTGAGAAATTATTATATAATAATAATAATAAACTTTAGGGCCAAGTTGGATTTACAAATGTTTAAGAGCAATAAAACCTCTTTTTTGTGTACATTTCATAAGCTAATATCAAATGATAATTAATCTAGTGTAAAATAACGGTAAGATATAAGTATTATTCTAAATATTTTACATTGATGCTTTATTGTACTTTTCTAGTTCATTATCACGGAAAAAATTTCAATGCAGGAGAGTTCCTCAGAGTAATCTATTCCAGGAATAGTTGACTCAGCGACGCGTGAATGGCTTCACTGGATTCAGATTTCGTTCAAGAGACTACCACTCAAAGCGTATTTCAAACAGAATCTCATGAGTAAATTAATTTTCGTTGTCAATTCTTGGCAAGTCTCGCAGGTTGGACCTTGTCACCTCACCGCTGATGAACACCTCGTGTTTTGTAGCTCAAATAGAACAAACCACAAGGAGAATAAAATAGCATTACCTTTATTGTACAACAAATTTTTAACTTATGTTTTCGTACCAAATTACGATTTCTATTTCGAGTTAAAATTTTGATTTGCGAATTGCAAATTCAGATGCTCAGCCCTGAGCTTGCTTTCAACTTCTAAAACGGCTTGATTTCCCCAAAGTGAAGCCGCAGGAAAACTTCAGAGCCGGAGAAGTTCTCAGAAATCGTCAAAAAGTTTAGATCCCTCATCTTCGAAACGAATTGTAAGAAATTCTTCTGCACCTTAAAATTGTGCGCAAATTGAGTCTACTGAATATCGCATTGCTCAATGAGGTACAAAGGTAAGCACACTTTCGGTATTCCATCTTTTTCTTGGCCTTCTGAATTTACCATAACGTATCTTAGTCCTCCAACTAAGTAAGTACGAGTTACTAATAAGTCACTCACGATGACAAACAAAAATGACATGTTCTTGTACTGAAAATATCCTGAATAAAGGAAGTAGTTCGTACCCAACAAATTTATGCCATCAAGAGGAGACAAGTTGATCTAGCAAGTCGTCTGCAAGATCCAATATGGACCAGAAACGCACTCAAAATTAAAGAATTACTCGTTTTCATCAAGCCTTTCAAACATTCGCCCCTGGCAACAATCTTCCTCGCTGCGAGCCGCGCTTCCTTCCTGCTGCGGGGACATGACTTTCCCAACAACTAACAAAATCCTCATAAAAATGGCACAGATTTCTTCCTTCAACCTGCTCACGACGTTGGGTTCTATTTTCTGTAGAGGATTACTCTCGGGGATTGCTTTGCGGTCGTCTTTATTACCATTCGCGACGGGTGTTGCTTCATGTACTTTGATCACTGGTATGAGTTCCATGATCAATTGGCAATTTGCTTTGTTCTGAATTGGTATTAGTATGCGTTTAGTGATCAATTAGTACTGCTTCGTGACTAACTGGCATATGTTCTGTAATCACTGGTGTGCGTTCCGTGATCAATTGGGAAGTGCTCCGTAATCCATTGGTATGTGCTTCACGATCAATTGATGTGTTCTGTAATCACTGGACATGTGCTATTTACATGATTAATTAGTTTTTAGCAGAACAACTGGTATTTGCTGAAGTAATTAGTGTTTGCGTTACTATCAATTATTCTTTCTTGTAAAAATTGATATTTTCTCCATGACCATTTAGTATTTGCTTCATATCCAATTTTTTTGATGTGTGATCACTAGCTATTCGTTCCAAGATCAGTGAAAATTAATGACTATTTCATTCTTCCAAAGGCTCCAACAGCGTGACCCCATGTTTTTGTGCGCATTTTCCTGTTCGTAGAGCTAACTGTTTACCAAAATCTCGGCACGAGCAAAGGCTGCCCCAGATTGTGGAGGAACGGTTGCTTGCATAATGCATCATTTTCGTATTTTTCTCTCCATTTGTCGTAAAATCAAGCTGTTGCAGGCGCTGTAGGAGCAGAATCCGCAGAAAATTGAGGGGCAGTTTGCAGAGGAAATACGGAGAGCTCCGTCGCATTCTTGGGCGCAGCTCTGTTGCTTCTTTAAATAAGGCGCCTCTTCCCTGGACACAACTCCCGTGGCAAGGCAGCCCAAAGGTGAAGTAATGCATCGAGACCAGAGAGTTGACACGTCGTTATCGTAAAAGCACACTTAAATTATTTTTGGCAACAGCCATTATGGTGAGCTCTTCTGGAATCGAGTAGCTTCACGTTTAAAATTCGAATTTGATACATGAACTCATTTTTGGTCTCGAACAGTTCTCTTCTTTAATTATACACTGTAAATCAGACTTAGAAAATGTAGCGATGGGTGAGATGTATGATCTATACGCGTAGATGCTGCATATGCAGGCATCACTGCTGGCAAATTCAAGACTGATCATGAAGTTCATAGTTCACGCCTGGCTACACCGCCATTCTAAATAAGGTATTATATTTGAGTATATCACCTACACTTTTTTTTCAACTACCGAAAGTTTATTTTATAAACTGATGGAAGTTTGATACTATTTGCAGACTTAAAAAGTGTTGATATCAATAACTTGGTAGATTTTATTCAAAATTTTCATTTCTCCATCACAATGTTAACAGTCATCGAGGCGGTGAACGCGTTTTAAAGAAAATTTCTATCCCCGGCACCTAATGCTCTCTGAGGCATAATTGATTGAATTTGAATTTTTCCCGTGACTGCTTTGATGGGCTAAGTAATTTTTTTGCAAGGATGTGACATTACAGAATAACTTTTACTGGAGTAATTTTCATTTACTCTGTGTTGTGTGTTGTCCCTCGACATTTGAAAAGTGTACAGCGGAAAGACCTGTTTAACCATTGGGGGAAATGAGTCCACGACGAATTCATTTTGATCCTGGCGAATTTAACTCACTTATATTTAAAAGCAGCGCATAAATCGCAACACTTCTACTCTGAACTCTCATAGCTGAAACGCATGAATTTACTTCGGTCCGCAACGCATTTTAGCCCGGTATCCAATATACTACATCACATAAAAGAGCGGCTCACTGAGCCTCTCTTTCCAGCACTCCAGCCGTGGGCACTCGGGTGCGTATAAGGGCGCAATGATGCAGCAGAGACAGAGGATATTGGGTCGCTCGAGATAAAAGGTAAATAAAGGAATCATCTATCAGAAGCTTGGGGTTTTGTATTGATCAACAGATGAATAAACTGCGCTAACAGTTCACGGGATTTATTCCAAACCTCAACGCTTGAAAATCGTGAGTCCTGTAGCACCATGAAATAACATGCTGCAAATTTCATGTGTTCATGGATAAATTTATAAGGAAAATGTTTTAACACTTCCATTTAAGAGTAACTAAATTCGATTTCGTGAAATGTATTGGTGAAATATACGAGAGTGTATGATTTTTACAAAATATTAAGCGTATGGAACGTGGATAGAACTGACTTTCAAACAGCTGAGGAAAATTTCCTCCATTACTTATGATGGTGTGCTCAATATTTACCATACGCGTACATTCTCTATCATGCAGCCTCACTGTTCGTGCGTATAGGAGCGAAGTGTGCTGCATCAATGTTTAATTATAACGTCCTCTGTGTTCAGATATCTTCCCTTACATCCTATGATTCACTCGAAACTCGTACACGCAATGTTCTCGTACATAATTTCGTTCCATATAGAAGTTAGGAGCCGCTAGTTCTTATTTTGGCCAATTCCTAAAGTTTCATATTATTCTCCAATTTATTCCCTGAATCATTTTCGATAAGCAATTTCATAGCTTATTCCTGCAGTAAGGACACTTGCTGGCTCTTGTGAATTTGCCTGCTATACAAAGCGAGACTCGAGACAACAATAGATTCTCCACGTTGAGAGGTTGCGAGCTCTCTGACTGTAATGAAACCTTGATACTTTTCAGGAACTCTTTCTAGTCAGTGTGCTTCAATATAGTTAGCTTGCGTTCGGGTTGTGCATGGTTAGAGTTTGAGCACAAATTATTCTTTCATAACTTTGAATTTCGTTTATATATACAGATAAACAGTTTGTCCCACAAAAACCCGAACCGAGTATTTATTTTTCCGTATCAGTAATACCTTCATAATCAGTAATACCTTCATAATCAGTAATACCTTTTCTATAGGTAAATTTTGAAGGATAATTTTGCTAGAAATTAAATGCTTATGGTATTCTTATGATGGTTTAACTGATACGGGAAAATAAAAACTCAGTTAGGGTTTTTGTGGGACATACTGTATGTGTATGTGTATATATCGTATACAGCATACATTTGTCTTCATATACATATATATTATGTATGCGTGGACATTATTTGAGTGCAAAAGTTTATAACAAGAGAGACGATTGATTTTTAGCGCGTTGGAATAAGTTTTCCGTAAACTTCATCGTTAGAATTAGATCTGCTGACGCTTGCCTGTGTCTACGCTCTTGAGCCCGTAAATTTAACATTGAGGTAGCTTTGAGAAGACTCCTTGCTAGTAATCCATGACATCGAAGAAAATGACGCTGCATTTCTTAATGACTACGAAATACTTAGAAAAGAAAATGACATTTTTAATCATTGATTTATTTGTCACATTAAATTATAACATGGGTGAACGTTCCGTTGAAAACTCAATGTACGGATAATTGAGATTCTACGAACACACATCGTGACTTGAGTCCCGCATGACTTGGGTTCATGCTGGTGATTGTTTTATTTTCATTTCTGTAGAACAGAGTAATTATTTCATTAAAAACAAGTCTTGAATCTATAAAATGAAATAGCAAGGATAGTCATTTTTAAAATAGACATAATTTTTAGTTCTGACATATTAAAAATCGCTAAGAAATGCTGTCTATTTTAAAAGTGTCCATACTTTCTATTTAATTTATAGTTAGACTTTGCAAACGGTAAAACGCTGACGTAAGTCTTGAATCAGTGTATCATGACTTACTCAGTGAGTTTTCGTTCACCTTTGTATCCCCCTGACAGATAAAAATGCAGCCCTCTATTTTGCCATTTGAAAGGTAAAAATATATTTTGCATTTAAAAAAATTGAAATTTATGAAAATAAATATTAGAGATTAAAACTTGGTTTAAAGATGACCAGGGTCCATCTCTAACTGTCGTAAGCTATATTAGAGTTGCAGTTTACATTTTTTGATGGAGTTCTAAGAATGAAGCGTAGTTTTCTGCTCAAGATAAAATTTCCACAGCATAGCTCCGCTATCGCACAATGCACTAATTTCTCCCTACATTGTCTCTGGACTCACTGGCCTTAATTTGTTGAAAAATTTAAAATAAAAGGTATGAAAGATCGATTTCAAAATTTTTGCCAAGGTCTTTCTTCACTTGCTTGAACTTTCCAAACTCAAGCTAGCATTTTTGCCATGTTTAACGCTCATTTGTCCGCAGATTATCCTGAATTAGTGATAGATGCAAAAAGAAGGGAATAATAGACAGACATGCTTGCTTTCGGAAATCGGCTTTTGGATAGTTTTGTACAAGTTCGTAAAATTTAGGTTTGTCAGCGGGTGTGCCTTTTGAAAATTAAATTATTCTGTCATCAGCTAGGGAAAGAATGGTTTAGGAACTTGGCATTGCAATTTAGGACTTGACTGCAATTAACGAATCATTATAAGGAATGAAACATAAAGGATTAATTACAATTGTAGAGCCCGAAGCAGCTTGAAAGATTATAGAACCCGTAGCCCAGAAGTTGGGAGTCCTCTTTTCTTTTGCAAGTTATTACTTGCCTTACAACGTCACCCCTGCGATCTGCTTCCAAGGCATGAATCTTGTATGGCATTTGATCCCTTAGCAGACGTGCAGTGCCACAACCTCGACAGACTTAAACTCCGGATCCAGACGAGCGATGTTAAGAATAATTTATGAGAGTTGCAGCAAGGCATGGGTTTCTAGTACGGGAAGAATTTTTCGTCGTTCAAAGTTGTTGTACTTATCAAACATTGACATCTGGTTTCATTTCATATTACATAAGTTTTTTCCACTGCTGCAGGATATTTGAAGTTGAGTTTCTCCTTCATATTGAATGTAGCGCTCTCCTCAGATTTATTTTGAACTTTTTAAACACATAAAACGGTGAGCAAGCATTTAAAACATAGTTCAGATTTTTATTTATTTACAAATCTCTTTCTCACAGCTATGAGATTTATTCGCAAAGCTTCCCGGCTCAGCTGTTCTACCGTACGTGAAAATGTGACGTCAGAGCTTTTGAATGTTTAAATTGAAACATTCATCTGTTAAATAAACACTAATTTCCTTCTAACTGAAATAATCAACCGTTAATAACATGGTCATTCCTCTTCTTCTTCTTTGATAATCTGAAAAGGAATCAGTAATTCGAAGCAAAAACTGGTTTCAAACTTATGATTTTCCAGAGGACTGTTGTCCGGTACATTTTGTCGCTCAGGCTTTGAACAAAGTCATGTTCAGAGATTAGGTTATAAGTTCAGAAGTGGTGAAGTTTCCCGATCTCTAAGCTGGGATGACTTGAAAATGTTTCTAAAGGCAATTCAAGATCTACAGGACTACGGCCCTATGGCAGGCTGACTCTCTTGAGAATCTCTGGACGTCGAGGGGACGAAAAATTGTAATGCTCCATGGAATGAGGGTATGACATCTGGCAGGCCTCTCAAGAGGACGAGCGCGTCTGGCAAGCTCATTACGCAATTCTGATTTACTGTTACGTCCTCAAGACGCGGACTGGACTGCGCCGGACTCACGGTTGTGGTTCAGCCGGCATTTGGACAAAATTATTCTGGTGATTCAATCACACCCGTGAATCTTTTTTTTTAAATGGTGCCGATTCGCTTAAGATAAAATATTGTAGACTGTATAATGTGCTTTAAATGTTTGAACATAGAGCAAGATACATGTTTCACATGACTCCCATAATGACACAGAGAGCGACCTCTTGATTTTCAGCAACCGATGCGAATAATTTCTAATCATTCATTAGGTGTAGTTAATAGTTTTTCCAAGTTTAATTCAGTTCATTTGATTCAGGATTAGATATACTTCCTTGCCCACATTAAATTTACTCATGGAGAGCAACTCTGTAACTTATTTAAAGTTTCTCTCTTCATGGTTCCCGCGCAGGTGAGGGAAGAAATCAATTAAGCTAGCTGAGTTGCCGGAGGCGGTGGCAAGAATAGCGTCAAGAAAATTGCTGCCCAGCTTGAAAGATTGATGTTGTTTTTCCTTTCGTTGAATGACTCGTGAGAGGCAACAATCCGCTTGGTGAAGTTGTGATCGAGCGACAGTCCTTGAAGTGTCTGACGGCTTAAATGTATAATGCAGCTTTCATTTGATTAAATTGCCAATTCATTTTGTGAAATGATGTTGATTATCACCAATGGTCAGTGACTATCTGACGATGCACAAAACGTATGTAAATCCATCATCCAATTGATTATAACCAGCAGCTCTCTACGGACAACTTTCTATTTTCGCTCCCTTTTTTACTCATGTGCTCGCGTCTGGAGGGAATTTTACGTGGGAAAATTTGTTAACCATTGGTGGCGCTAATTATTTTTGGCAACTGAAATTGTAAACTATAAATCTAATGAGAATCGGCGAGTAAATAATATCAGAAAAGTATCTCGTGCAATCCACGCGTATGCCACCCACAAAATTACATGTTCCACTTTAAATTTTTTGCTCTCTTTCCAGAAAATCAATGGAGGAAATGACTAAGTGGCTGAGTTGTAACGTTAAACGCGGTAAAATGAACGACTAAATTACGTTCTTCTTCTTTCATTTTTTTTTATTGTATGTAAAAATTTCCTGAAGATTCAGGAGATTCATTGGAGATGACATGTAAACGCTCGCGAATATTAGTCCTCTTGCTATGAAAGAACGAAATTTGCGTGTTTACTTAGCTAATACTTCACAAAACAACATGTTGAGCACGGCTTTACAAATTTGAAAGGACTACTACAACATTTAAAGACAGATTTTCTTGCAAGTTAAATTAATTTGAGCATTGATAAAACTCGCATGCTTCATGCAGGGTGTGAATGCACGACAGGGATAATATTTGGAGCGCTATATCAATAATTTATGGGAGTATATTTCGCTGAGTCTTATCAATGAATTCAATAGCTTATGCCTTCGCCAAAATTTATTTAGTCAAAGACGATAGCCTTTGCTCGTGAAACGAGCAGTAAGTCTTCAGAAAAGGTGAAAAACGCCACAGTCTGTGTAGTTCAGGACTTTCTCTACAAACGATCTCATATTTAGTTTCCAGCCCTAATTACTCAGTATAAACGAGGCAGGACGTCTTGGCTGGAGAAATATCTGTCCCCAGCAAACAGACATTCAAGTAACTCTGACACTGCCAAGATAGGGGAAGCCTAAATTTAGCGAGCTTATGCACCACTCTTCTTTCGTTTAGTTTTCCATCTTCAGTGTTGAAAGTCCTGACGTGATGTGTCTTCCGATCACAAAATAAAAAAAAATATTTCCATGAAAGCGACCTGAGTTGTTGATGATGCCGGTAAAGCTCTCTGAAAATGACCATGAATTTCGTAAATCTATTCAGCTGCATCACATATCAAACTGTCGTTTTGTGAATATTTAACAATGTATTCTCACCATGAGTTCGATAAGTCTTTTAATTAGATTGATGCCCGTTCATTTAATGTCTGCATTTTGTCGTACAAAATTGGGCTGTGAGTGTGTTCACACCATTACTGCTGCCTCCAAGGAAGAAACGGTAAGCTTAATTCATGATCTTCTGTTTGCATCCTGGAATAATAAGTGGCGAAGTAACGTGAGAGTTACGGCGAAGGGCCTCTTCCTTGCACAAATTAGGGACTCAGTAGGATGGTGGCCTTGGGCCCACCACAGAAACCGCAGTGTAGAGACAGCAATTTCCAGACTTCGTCTTGGTCATGCAGGTGTCAGGGCTCAAATAAATAAAAAAATTCATGAAAGACGTCGCGCTGAAAAATTCGATTACTACCGACAAGTCGCTACATTTAGTGTTCTCCATCTTTCGCTCTCTGACTGACCCACCGTCAACGTTTTACAATATAACGTAACCAGCCAACTCACACGATGGCTGCTGGATGGTCCAACTCAATATCCAACTCATACAAAAAACCAATCATCGCCATTAATAATAACGATTTATGACACTTGCCCTCTCATGTAGGAATATTGCCGTATAATAAAAACGAGTTCTTCCTCCTACTTTTGGTTCAGAGTGGTTTTTCAACTGTTTTTAGTGAAATTTGATGATCATTTCTTAACAAAATTACAGCCAATTAGCATAAATGGTACTTTCAGAGTATTTGCCTACTGGACAATTTTAGAAGGGGGATTTTAAATCATCACTGATGAGTGAATTCGCTTTCCATGAACGATTTAGTTTTAAAAATGAACATTTTCGTGTTTCCATTGCTGAATACTCTCCCTTGCTCATTTTTTATGATTCATGACGTCACACAACAGTTTGGAATGTATGCGTGGGTATTATAATTTGATCGCCTCAACGCTGGGATTTGCAAACATGCCTATTTGTATA
>JACJUY010000773.1:18688-60113 GCA_014220935.1 Platorchestia sp. MABIK
ATGTTGTGAAGGCCATAACTCGGAAATGAAGCATTTCCGGACATATGTTGTAATGAACTATTTTGATTGTCTACATGTGGGAAATACATACCTGAAATTATGCCGTGTATTTTTGAAACACCCTGTAGAAGCTCTCTAGAATATCTGAAGCCGATGAGTTCCGATATCAGCGGCACGATAAAAAATACAGCAGTTTTAAAAAGCTCAAGCGTAAGGCTTCAGCAGCGGATAGCAAGCTCAATCAATAGCTCAGAGTGCCGCCTACGCAACTTTGTTTGCATTGAAGTTACGTCCCAAACTTTTGCCACGAATTTCCAGAGTGACGTACGTGGCTTATGACAAATGTTCTGGAGCTGAGCGTCCGTTGTCTTACTTTTGTTTCACATGCAGCAGCGGCGCACTGCCGTCGCGAGAAGGAAACGTGCGAGGTGTGGGACACAGGCGCAGTATGTCACAATCAAGGCAACTTGGCATGGATGAGGAGCGACAGCGCACTCGAAGCAAGCCAGGTTTTTGAAACGCAAAATGTGAAAATTCATGCAATAAGGGCTTTAAGCGTGGTTTGTTTAAGTATTTGAAGGCACAATTTATGTTTTTTTGAGAAACTCAACGTAGAAAGTACAGTTATGTGTTCTCAAAATAGTAAATTAGAAGGAACGTACATAGAAATGAGTACTTGTATTAACCATGACTGAAAACTATGGATTGCGTAAAATCTTTTAATTCATTATTGAAATAGACAATAACACTTTCAAATCTTAATGTTTTACTTGGCAAGTTTAGTGTTCATATAATAACAAGTTTAAGATCAAACAGTCAAAATTTCTCAACAATAACATCTGTACGCCTCTACATGTTGACATCTGCTGTAATTGTCCACACCAACTCCACGACTCAGATGTTGAATGTGAAAATACTACGCTTTCCGTCCTGGAAATTCTACGCTCACCGTTGCTTCATCTACAGTCTATGTGCACCATTGAGGAAAATTAAAACTTTAACGCGGAGGGAAGCCTGAAAATGAATGAAATAGGGAGAACGAGCCTGAAATCTCCAAGGAAGAGCAAGATTGACGCTTTCAGGGAAGAGCGAGTGTGAATGAAATAGGTAGAGCGAGATTGAAGCTTCTATTGGAAGGAACGAGTATGATATCTAAATTCTATACAACACTCTAGCATTACCCCAAATCAATGAGCAGTGCATCAGCAACCGTTGGCCTCTACCCTGGTAATATACTTTATCCACAATATTATATTATGTAATATTATACAACAAGACATTATTGTAGCAGCCTTATTGTTTAAATATAATTTAGAAGCTGTGTGTTTTTTAACTTTTCAGTCAGCGCAATTTCCTAATTGCCACACAGTTACTTATTACATTATGTTTATTTGGATCATTTTTGTCAACTAGCAGGACCCGTGGAAATTCCACGGACAGTGTTATAGTTACACTAGGTGGATTCGCTCATCAATGCCTTACCGATTCCAACGAAACCTTATCTAACCTAATCCATCACAACATATTCTAACCTTATCCATCACAACATATTCTAACCTCTCCTATCCTATCCTAATCGAACCGTTCCTGATAATAGTTCAAACATAAAAAAAAATGGACCCATGATAAAATTCCGTCAACATTATTTAGTCTATCCTAACCTAACATATCTTAATCTATACTACCCTAACCTAACCTATCCTAACCTAACTTTACCAATTTCGTAATTCAGCTAGGTGGACGTTTGAAAAAAATCGGTCAACATTACCTTACCAATTCTAACATAACACATTCTAACCTAACCTACCCTTACCTTACATATTCTAACCAATCCTATCCTAACCTATAATACCCATACCGATCCTGATAACATGTCAAACATAAAAAAAAGCGTAGACCCGTGAAAAAATTCCATCAACATTACCCAACCTATGATAACCTATCCTATCCTTTCCTAACATTTCCTAACCGAACCCATATATCCTAACCGAACCTATCCCGATAATTAGTCAAACATAAAAAACCTTGGTCCCGTGAAAAAAATTGGTCACCATTACCTAACCAATCGTAACCTAACATATCTTTAACCTATCCTAACCTAACATATCTTAACCTATCCTAACCTAACTTAACCAATGCCATTGCTAAGCTAGGAGAACATGTGAAAAAATTCGGTCAAAAAAAACTAACAAAAATTTTATATAACAAATTCTAATCTAACTTATCCTAACCTAATATATAATAACTTATCGTCTCCTAACCGAATCTTTTCTGTTTATATGTCAAACATAGAAAACCGTGGACCCGTGAAAAGATTCCATCAACATTACCGAACCTATGCTAACCTAACTTATCCTAACCTAACTTATAACCTAACCTATCCAAACCTACCCTAACCAAACCGATCCGGATAATATATCAAACATGTAAAAACCGTGGACCCGTGAAAAAATTCCATTAACATTGTCTAACCTATGGTAACCTAACCTTTTGCTGCTATTCGTCCAGATTTTGCATTCTTTGCCGAAATAAATTTCTCTCATGCTCTAGGTACTGTGTCCGCCGTTCCTCATTCATATTTTGCCTGCTGCTGCTCGCGATATTTCGATTGTTACTCCTAGCGATTTTGCCTTCTTTACTGAAATAAAATTTCTCTGCTGCTCAAGGCACCAAGATTCCTGCTCCTCGTCCATATTTCCAAGCATGATTTGCTTTTTTCGACTGTCTTGCTGAAGGTACTCTTCATGTTGTATATCGTTCATTGCAGCTCGCCTCACTTGCTGACGTTGCCTGCCCCTTTCAAGGATTTCCTGCCGTTGTTCATTCCTTATTCTCTGCCGGTAAAGTCTCATTCTATCAATAGCAGCTTCCAATTTTCGTTCCATTGTGTGGTTCTCAGGCGTAATTATCACTTAAATATGAAAAAAAGACGCTGATCCTATCGAAACTTTTGACACATTTGTATGTAAGATACGGTCTTCTGATTAAATACATTTCTTAACAATTAGGAGAAATTGATATAAATTTGGAAAAAACAACGCATGTACAGGCGATCTTTTAATTACACTCAGGAATTCGGTCTCCATGATACTTCAAATTCGGACGGAAGCGTAACGGACGAACTAACTAACTAAGGAAGGAACAAGCAGAATATTAAATAGATAGACATGGGTACCGGTGACCTGTATAGCAAATGATTCATGCGTAAAACTTAAAGAATGTCTAATTAAGTACAAAACCACAACAGCTTGGTATCGTCTGATAATCGAATTGCTCTAAATTCAGTGCCAGTACTTTTAAGTAAACATGAATTCTCATAAATAAACTTTTCTCATATTACTGTTATTATTATCAGTATTATTGCATAGGCACGCAATTTTAGAAACATAAGCTTATCAAAATTGAAATTGACATTTTTAAAAATATACTTGACATTTTTTAAATTAGACTTGATCAGTTTTAAATTAAACGTGAGCTTTTTAAAATTGAACGTGAGCTTTTTTAAACTAAATTTAAAAAGGTGTAATAAGTGCGAGTACATATTTTCACACCGAAAACTGTGTTGCAGGCATCGTAACCTGTATACGTGGGATAATAGATAAACTAAGGACAACATCCTGTATAAAAGTACAGTATGGAGTATCCTGAGGGGATTATATTCTCAGTACATTGAGAACAGAAGGCGCTCTACGCGAGCAGCTGAAATAAGGTGCATGATGAATTAAACAACCGTGAAGAATCAAATTGTGTAGACGCTGGACTAAAGTGAAGGTCGACATGGTATTCTATAACGCGTTTCCGACTGTTTTAAACTATCATTTCTCTGATAAATTATGCGTTTGACCTTCATCAAATATGGTGATAGATCTTGTCAAACTGTACATGAGAAATTGTACCTAATTTTTATTTCATCACTATCCACGCGAAAACAGTTTTCGGAATGAGGTGCCATTACATTTTCATTAGTTTTAAGTTCTTTTAAGTAATCTCGTAGTTGCACCTGATGTCATTCTCCCTTGCCTCCGCCCTCAAGGTAGAATTAAAACTCGTTAAAGTTTCTACGAGTTCCCCTTTGAAAATTTCGCGCGAGGAAACCGAGTAATTTGAATAATTTACCGAGATGCTGTGATTAAACTCTGCGACGTTAATCATTCTGACTGAAGTTGCTAAATAAATTTACTGTTCAGAGATTGCATGGGCTCATTGTATTTTTACCTGAACTCTTTCGCAAAGGTGGCAGAAAATGACTTGGATGATCGGTAATTTAGGCTAAGGAACTATATTAGCATATTCTTTATTTGAGAATGCTTGGTTTTGTTAACTTTGCATTTTTATGAAAAAGTAGAAAATTTACAATTTACTGATATATATTCCCATGACGTATAGATTTATTTCCATCATCAATGGACATTAGCTGGAATGTCACCGTGTGCGACAAGGTGGAGAAAAACGTCGCAATGGAATTATTTACGAAAGATTCAAGTTTAGAAGTCTACGAAAAAAATGCTAATTCCGATAAAACGGTTAACCCCAGGAAAAGATTGATTCGTTTTTAATTTTATGAGTATATGTACTTTTCAGGGCACTGAAAGGTTCATGTTATGATAGGTCAAAGTGGCTGTCTTATTCCTTCTCCAAACATTCCAATTTACAGTGATATTTTTGCTCAGAAGAATCATGGTTGAGATGCTTGTTGTCTAAGAGGACATTTATCCTAATCGAAAATATCTGATTTCTCGGCTCATGATACTCAAGTTATTTCTAATGCATTTATCAAACCACTAATAAATTGTTACTCAGAAAGCTAATACAGAATATTGGGCGACCATTTCAATCAATGGTAGAAACTAAAGCTTAAAATTACACTTGGTTTCCCCTCCATTAATCCTTAGGTCGACCAATTAGAATATTTCATGTTTAAAAGTTTTGAATAAAAAATTAAGAGTTACTAATTTGTAATAGAAAAGTGTTTACCCTCTCGATTTGGGGTCAACCAATTCACGTCACAGAAGCCATGCTTTCTAGAATTTGAGAGAAGTTGCAGAATTATTATTTGAACACTGTTTACCTAATCATTGTGATGTCAACAAATCCAGTGCTCATAAACAATGCCTTCAAAGCAATTGACAGACGTATTACTATTAGAAAAGTGTTTGCTTTAGCGCCGTGTTCTCAACAAATTTCGCAAGCAGAAGTCGCTGCGCATTGCAATTAGAAAAGTGTTTGCTTCATTACTGAGTTTCCATCAAATTCAGCGCTCTGGCAAACTTACTTATTAATAAACGTTGTGCTGTTTAAATAGAGTGAATGTGGGCAAGCAAACATCTCCATCGCGACCTGCACGATGGAATCCGAAGCGAGCAACTCAAAGCGGTGCACGCGGCTTGAATTTTGTCCGTCGTCTGCTGCTGCTGACAACCCGCGCTCTGCAGTGGTGAGTAGCGGAAAGTAAAACTTCATTTCCAAATATTTTAAATAAATTTTAAGCAAAAGTTTGAAAAATCAGATCCAAAATGTACTACATTTGTTGTGCGTCACTAAAACATATCTTTATTTAAAAAAAAAAAAAATCAGAAAAATCTGACCAGTTGCCTAATGTTATTTATTGCAACTGGAAGGTTCTGAAACGAGAGCTGTTTCTTTGCCGAGGAGTTTGGCTCTGAATTTAGTAATACTTTGTCTGTGAATCCACAATTTTTGCATTCTCTCTCTTAATAAAGAAATTACCAAGCATGAGTACATTACGCACCTTATCAACTCCATCAAAGTTGGAGAAAGTTACTCCTTTTTAAAAGAAAAACTCATTCCATACGCGTGGAAAAATTAAATTCAACATTTCCCATGCTTTCTACTTATTATAAAGACTCACACAAACCACAACTCTTTGAATTTCACGTACGCGTAAATCGTTTCATTTCATGGACTTCTTAATTCAACATGTGCTTAGTCCTTGAATGAATAATGTGAACGCCAGAATTTCATTTTGGCGTGTGCTTATGCGTGAACATGTAAGCATTGCAACTGCTAAAATGGAGTGCAATCCTAAACAGTCCACTATGACTAGTACTTTCCTTTTTGAACTTCCTTCGTACAGTCCACCATGACAGGTAAGTTCCTCTTTGAACTTCAGTCGTACGGTCCACTATGACAAAAAAGGCCTTTTTTGAACTAATCTCCGTTGTTGAGCCTGTCACTTGCCATTCAGCAACGCCCCTCGTCACCGCGCGGGAAAAACGAAGAACAAGCAATATCTGTGCGCTCCAATACATCTTCCTCGCTTTTCTTGCCAAAGTGTGAAGTCCTGCGATAGACAAACGCTTCCGAAAATAATTGGATGATACATCTTTTGGATCGGTCTTGTGTCATGCTAGGAAGTGTCGGAGCTCAGCTCGTCTGGACAGGTAGTGAGTTGTCCACCCGCAAGAACTCTGCCCCAATATTGCCGACCTGACCAATATTGTGCCTCTTATCTTAACTGACGAGTCTTGGTAATTTGTAGAGCGAATAAAGCATCCTGCGCGGCCCAAAAGAAGCTCTGAGACGTTGTCATTATCATATTCAGCAGGAACAGGCGCTGCTGATATGGACATGTCAGACGTACATGGCGCGCTTGGAGGGTTCGTGTGGTGACCCACATCTTCAGTAATTTAATGGGCGCAAAATGTCATGATAAGAGGCGGCGAGCATTAAATTATGACTTCCATCTTTTAAGCCGCTGTTAGTTTTAAAGTGAGAGATTTATTTTGCACATTAAGATGCGCTTTTTTCCCACGTGACGTTTCAGCGTTTTGAGAGGTAGAATTTTTTTTTCTCGGTTTAAAGATTTGTCTGGCAAAACGTCAGGAAATTTCCGTCTGGATGAAAATTATTAAAACGCACGGTGAAAAATGACGTTTAATTAAGCGCCAAGCAATTAGGTATGTCCGACCCAGACAATCTAGAATTCATGATTCAGAAAACCGTGCAAGAACTGAGTGGCTGTGAGCCAAGCAAGCATCTGAAACAGGCTTGAAGCTCACACATGAAAGCTTTGTGATACGCAGAGCATGAGGCACACATGAGAGAAAAAGAGGCAAATTATTGTATGCTCTGAGGGAAGTGGCGTGTGGCAAACTCTGAGGGAAGTGGCGTGTGGCAAACTCTGAGGGAAGTGGCGTGTGGCATACTCAGGGAAGTGGCTTGTGGTATACTCAGGGAACTGGCTTGAGGCATACTCTGAGGGAAGTGGCGTGAGGTGTACTCAATGATAAGTATAATTTTGTTTGTTCAGAGGGAAGGTGACACTTCGGACCCTCTAATTCGTACCTTAATCGAAAGGGGGAGATGTCGCTTACTGAGGCCATCGTGTAAAGATTAAAAAAGCGCTTGGCTTAAGGGAATAAAGTCGGCTGGTGGAGATGATTCTTTGCATTTTTGACGCTGAGGTTAAGAAATTAAACGGAAAGTGAAGAATGCTTCTGTAGTGTCTATGCAGAAACGAAAAAATGAGTTTTACTCATATTGACGTTCGAAATTAGCAAGGGTTGTGAACATTCTATTAAAATAGGGAAACGGTACCAATGTCTGCCAGCATTGCATTTGATGTCTAGTTGAGAAGTTACTCGTCTTCTTTTCAATTCTGAGTCAGCAAATTAACATTTTAAAACATAATAATGCCGGCGCTGGGAAGTTTTAGACAAACGTATTACAACTTCATAATTGGTTAGAATATCTCATTGGGGACACTAATGTAACTCCAGCTTTCACTATCAGAGAGGACCATTCTCTCTGGGACTTAGACTTCATACATTACTGGAAGTAAGGAATTTAAGCTTAAGTTCAAGTATGCTCGACCATCACTGAATTATTACTTCTTTCGCTCTTTCGTCTCACTGGTTCCTCACTGCCTTAAATACGAATTCATAATTACTTGCATCAATTTTATGGAAACCGAACGTCTGAGTGCAATGGAGGAACATACTTGACAGATGCGAAAATTCGATGTTTTTGAGAAGTGTAGAAGGAGAATAATGCATGCCAGTCAACGTTTTTCATTCCTGGAGTTGAATTTCCGCTCCTGATGCACACGAGGGCTGCGAAAGACACTTCGAGCTGAGCACACAAATCCTAACAACGTGCCGCGCCTGATGCAATTGGTTAAATCGGCTTCATCGTCTCGCCTGTAGGGTCAAGGAAGTTTGATATCAAACTTCCTTGTGTAGGGTGGACGATGGAAAAGACGTTGCCTACTGCAAAGCAATTGAAAAATTCATTCACACACATCATCTTGCAATTGGTGGATGTTGAGATGGTGGATGTTGTGACGGTGGATGTTGTGACGGTGGATGTTGTTTGAAAGATCCACGTGCCTGCTAATGAAGGTCGTCGCTTAAAATTTTCCTTTTCCGCAATGCAGAAAACCAGACCTCATGCGGAGGCACTCTTGGCTCTCGAAAACAAGTGAAGGAAGCGAATCATTTTTCATTTTCATTCATTGCTTTATGATTCACTTTTAATCACATTATATGGGAGCATGTTCATGAACGAAATTCTTAGATTCTCCGATGTTTTCTTTTCATGAAGACGGAGCTCTTGCATTTTAAACAAGAGTTTCTGGAAAAGCAGAAGCTTCACCAGTTTTTCAGTTGCGGGATTTTAATTCAGTTTACATGAAGTACAAGATTTTATAACTTCCCAATGATTGATTAAACCCTCATGCTCACTTGATCTGGTTTTCACTGGCAAATCACCTAGTGAGTGAGAACGCTCTATATCCCTCCACACGGTCATTAGAAAGATGCGAAATCAATCTTACGAAGCAAATGTTATGAGCGTTGTGAGAATAACATGATTTATCCTTCTACTGCTCGATATTTACTTTGTGTTGTAACTTATTATGTCAGTTATGAAAGACGCATCTTGTTGTTCCAGAAGGGAACGAATAATTATTACATGTACTTATTTTTTACCAGTTTAATTAGACGATTAATGTACCTTATTATTGCGTTGCGATTAGTTATTCCAATATGATTAAAGTTTTCATAAGTACAGTGTTTTAATTCTTGTGCCCCCATAAGTTCTCATCTTCTCAACACAACCTCGTCTAACGCAGCGTAATGCGAGAGTCAAGGGCTCATCTTATATAGTTTCAAGAGAACATGGTTTAATAACACAGTTTATTTGCTTCGTTAATTCAGAGTTTCCATTACCCCTGAGGTGCGGCCCGAACTCGACTCAAGAAAGCATCTCATATTACTAGCACAGATTTCGTGTTCGCATCTCAGTGATTAATATAGGAATAAGTCAAGTGATAGTGAAGCCTGTATCACAGATACCGTCATCGTAAGTTTTTGAAAAATTCTAAGAGTATTTACTGCTTTCATATTTCATTTTAACAAAGGTACTCGAACGATTGGCGAGTGTGGTTAAAAATCATTATATGATGTCGTTTTTGATGAGACTGGTATTTTAAAGCCCAATATCATCATTTCATCATATCATTTCATCATCATAGTGTGAACAATCAATGTTTCCATGCTAAATAAATCATAACATACACTTTTTTGACGATCACTCGTCCAATCTGCAGCAATTAAAGGATCATTTATAACAATTTATCATTACAGAATCACGTTATGAATCATCTGCTATTTTGCAGAGCGCTTAGAACAAAATAATAAGACTTCAGCGAGCAAACAATCTAGCAAGAAAATGATGATAACAGGTAATCTGAGCCTTTTCTTTGCGTAAGAAAGATGGTTTGAAGATGAAACTCTACTTCCGGTTACTGCAGGAAATGCTCACACGCTGTAAAGCATGCCGCACACTGTCTCAGAACCGACGCGTCAGATCAGAAACGAAATGTCTGATTGAAATTGAAAACGAACATTTGTACCTGACAACGCTCACTGCCTCAGATCAGAACCGAAGCGAAGCTTCAGATCGGAACCGAACTGCCTCAAAATTCTTTGAAAGAAATTTGTTCCAAAGGTTCTGAAGCGTCTGACGGGCTGCGCATGCGCTGAAGGGCTGCTGCGGGTGTCTTTGAGGGGGTTGCTGAAGAGTTTCTTCCATGTGCGATAGCACTTCACAACATTTTTCATGGCTCATGCTAAAACATTGGAAGAATTTATTATTGTCTTACTTTAAATACGGAAACAATGTTTTGTATTCCCCTTCTTCCTCTCTTGAACAGCATATCTCGTGCACTCACTTTGTTTTTTTTTATTCCTTTTTCTTCTTTCTTCTCCTCTTCAGCTTTTAGTGCTGGACACAGCACTAATACTTCTTCATCACTGCTGAGCGGTGAGTCGCTCATCTTATGTAAACAGAATTAAGGTAATGCTTTAATTCTTTGTTATGGTTTTGAAGAACGCTAAAGCACGATTTTCTTCTGCCAATGCTATCTGAAGACTGGCTATGCCGGTTCCGTTCTGATGGCTTCTGCGCCAGTGCGCGAGCTGATCGTCTGTTCTGAGGCTTCGGAAGCTTCGGCGGTGGTTCCGTTCTGAAGCAGTGTGCGACAAGCTTAATTGATCTCGAGGTAATGTTTTTTTACAAATGCACGTTGCCCGTCAAAAATGACGGGATTCGATGGATGCTGTGAAACTCGAACCACAGATACATACGGTCATTAAGCGCTTTCAGTTTAGATCCAATGTACAAATTAACAGTCTCTTCCCGTCATTTATTAAATTAAAATTCCTCCTATGTAAATTTGTAAGAGCGTGATAGACGGACCTACCAACCCAACAAGCAGCCAACTGTATTGTATTATTTAGTGAATTTTTGAACTATTATTTTCTTAGGATAGACCCACATTTTGATCTTTTTAATACTTTTGAAATATTAATTTGTCTCAGTTTGAAGGTTTATTGAAGCAATGCAGGAATATTTTGCCTGCTGAAGCAGCAAACATTTTTTAGTTAGTTAAGGTTCGGTAACAGCAAGCAAATTGCGTTTCGAAATCTACTCGATATGGCCAGCTTTTTATCAGATTCAAAATTCGAATGATTCTTTGTAGCAATGAAGAACTTCTCGCATTTTACCCTGCATTCGTAGCACGGGAACAAAGAATAGCTTCTATTTTGCTCTTCTAATTTTCATCTCTACGAGCTGCCACTTCCAAGATTAGATCTCAAAACATGAAGCATCGTTTTTCTATAGCCGGCCAAAGCGAACTTTTTTCATTTTGCCTCCGCAATGTCTCCTTAACATCCACCCAAAACTATATTATAATTCTACTTGACTCTTTGTTAGTTACTTAGTACGATTGTGGAACTTGATAAGTCAATATTAACAAACAAACAAACATCGGAATCTAAGGATGCTTTATTTCCAATTCAAGCCTGATACTTATTACCTGGTGCATTGGCTTTTCAAATGCCTTAAAAACTAACGCCAGGACGCCATCACGCTTTCACCCGGTCAAGACCGGTACCCATTTCAGACACCTGGGTAGAGTGGGGTATTGGGCTTTGAACTTTTCCCCTATGCCCAACGGAGAAAGTCGTCACCCAGCGCCGGGATTCGAACCCTCGACACCTTCACGGAAAGGGGGATCTTTAAAAACACGGCTACGACGAACGGATGTTGTAATGCTACGACATTTTTAAATTAACTTTGTGTCATTTATAGCCAGCGTGATAGACTCTAGCACAGATACTCTTAAATTTAATATTTTCGCTCGATTCAATCACTTATTTAATTTTGTAATTTTGGACGAAGCTTCTATGATTCCCTCTTTTGCCTTACGGGATACATGTGGAAATTAGTGTCTACGTGGTACATGTGGAAACTTTGAACTATTTGTGGGGAAAGATTATGCTCTCAGGTGAAGATTTTCAATTGCTGACCATATTTCCCAGAAGTACCAAATAAACGCCGTTCAAATATGTATCGAGAGCTCTCCACTGTGGCAGCAATTAAGGCAGCACAGACTTGGAAATGTGAGAACAGCTGAAGTTCAGCGGGAATTTGCAGCGTGGCTTCATACAGTTGATAATGGGACGGCTGCTGCAGAACAACTCTCAGAGGATGATATTACGAAACAGGTCATCAAGGTTCACTTGTTGACAAAATTTTTGGCGGCACCGCACAAGAAGAATGTCGAAGTCGAGGTATACTTTGTAAAAAAACTGTGATTGTTTGATAATAAAAGAGTTGGTTTCAATTTTTCTGCCATCAGGTGAGAGGACGTACTACAGCACTGACAGCGTGCGAACCGACGACCAAACTGAAATAGAGCGCTACACATCAGAGTTCTTACACTCACTGACGCACTCTTGAATGTCTCCTCACATCCTCAAAGTCGAAACTGATGTAGTTATTATGTTGTTCAAAAACATATCCATACAGAATGGTTTATCTAACGTCACCAGATTGAAGCCTATAGCTATGCGCGAGCATTGTATTGAGGCATCCCTGACAGTCGGTTCTCTAGCTGGCATGCGGGCTCTCATCCCTGGACTAAAACTGGCACCAAACGACCCGAGCCTTTCTTTTACTTTGGAAAGAAACCAATATCCCCTAAGACTGACTTATCCTATTACAATTAACAAGGCTCAGGGACAGACTTTCAGTAAGGGAGGAATTTTCTGACCAGAACATGTGTATTGCCACGGTCGACGTGATTTTCAAGACAGGGCGACTCGCAGATGTATGCGTTAAAGCTATACCGACTACCAAACATGGAGTAAGAAAAAGGCAACTCATAACCAAAAATATTGTGTGTAAAAAAGTTTTAAATGTTGTTAGTTTAACTAAAGGGAAAATGTGTAGTGTTCTTATACAGTGTCTCTGCAAGTTTTGTTTATCCATTGTTCGTCTACACAGTTTGATTAAAAATGAAGCCAGAAGTTTGTTTTTAGTTGAGATTTATTTCACCAAATATAAAAATCCCTCAAAGCCATGATCCATTTCATTATTTCAATACTTAACTGTGAAAATTCCATGAGTCTCGCTGGCTAGAAATAATTCTGAAAAATGTAGCAAACCCTCAGTTTTGGATTCGAAGGGTGAATTCTATGTAGAAGTGTTGAAGGTAAAAAAGTGAAAAAAACGCACGCACTAAAAACCGTCATAATTCGTCCAAACTGTAAATTCAGCTAAAGGGAAAATGTTCAAAACAAAAAATCATTTGATGTTACAACAAGAAAACATGAATTTAGGTTTCATCAACACATCTGCTATTTTTTGGCGTTTGACATTTGGCTCGGGAGAGCTTTCAATTTTAAGTCTCCAGGGAACTATACTTTCACGCCTTAAATAATTCCAAATTGCACCCCGACCTCTCTTTAATAACGCCCGGCTCACCGCATGAGGGCAGCGCCATACAAAACCTTGAAATTTATTCTCCGTAAATGCACTCCCTCAAATTGTGAAACTTTCTAGACGCTTGGAAAAACGGCCACCTGACAGCACCATTTTTTGGACCGTTAAACTTATGAGGTGAGAGATTTTTTGCGCCGTTGAGGGTTGTAGAAAATGCGTTAAGCCTCTATGACAACGAGCGAAAATCTTGAGGTTGTTTAACTTTCTTAGGCAGAGTGTTAGGAGTCGCAGCAGTGGTGCTATGTGCTCAGTACACTCCTGTTAGACCCTCAGTTATATTAGTGACCTGAAGTACTGTAACTCAATGAAATAAAGTACCAGATTCTAAGAGTTGAAATCTCTCGGACGTATGTGCATACTATCAGTTGTATCGGTTACCTGACGTTCTTGATTAACCTAATGAATTACAGGGCCCGAACCAAACAGTTGAGATCGCTCGGACGTATGCTCCTACCCTCAGTCGTATCCGTTACCTGAAGCACTTCGTGAATTACTGCACCAGATTCAAACAGTTGAAATCGCTGCGCTTAAAACTTGAGCGCGCTGTGCACATGCTCTACGTGAGTGCAGGTCAGACTTGGGACGGCCGGAGGCTGCGCGTGTGACGACTCAGTCACCTCCAGTCCCGATGTCGGAGTCTCGTCCGTCTGGGGGGTCGCGGCCGCCACCTCAGCTCAGTTGCGCTCTCATTGCCGTTCGGGAAGGTGATGTGGTGCGCAGTGCTGAAGCGCTGACCCGACTGGCGCCACTCTCCGCCGGCGGGTCTAGCGTCAGATGCGTGATTAGAAACGCCGATTGTTTCCTATGAAATGCAGCATCGTTAGAGCTTTTCTGTTGTTAATGCCTCAGGACAAATACTCTCAATGTTCAACTTGATTTATGGTGGAAATGGGGAAAATGTGAGCTGTTTCAATTGTACGCTATGAAAAAATTAAGTTTCGACATTTGCATAATTTTTTAATTGCTGCTTTTTTTTCTGAGAAGAAAATAGTTCCCACTACAATACTTGAACGTTTATTCATTTTAATTATTTGAACATTCAATAAAAATACGCACGACAAGCATTCCCTTGAACAACATTCGATAGAAAAACAATGAATCTAAAAATGTAATTTGAATAGCATTTGTAAGGTTGGTGATCTAATATTTAGTTAAGTAGTCCTTGCAGCAGCATGTTGCACCGTCTAGCACTAGAAAGGAGCTCGCAGTCTACAGCGGGCGAGGTGAAATACAGCAGGGATAAACAATCCGAATTTTCCACTTACATTTGCACTAACTCAGGCAATGTTGCGCATGAACTATTCACATTACACTAAGCATGTGGCTTAATATCCTATTAGTGATATTGCACTAAACAAGTTGCGTAAGAACTATTCACAATGTTGCGAATGAACCATTCACAATGTTGCGTAAGAACTATCCATGCACAATGTCGCGTACGAACTGTTCCCATAGTATGAAGAAGGTTATTTAATTTCCTACAAGTGACACCTGAAGGAGCAGGGTCGGCCGAGCCCAGAGCGCGTTCTCGCGCAGGTATGCAGGTTGTCTGCACGCCGCCGTGACCTTGACGTCTGCGGAGTTAAACAAAGCGCATCAAGCGGAGGTCAGTGGCGGTAATTATCGGCGCGCTGTACTCCTGCACTAAAGCCTGCGTACCGGTTCTATGCTATTAGAACCGGTACCGGTAGCAGACCAACTTCATCGAATCTGTTTTGATTTCACATGAAATACGTGAGTACTGAGCTTAAAACGGTATCGAGTCGGCCATGAACTCAAAACAGGAATACGGTGATGAGCGTTTCATTTCGATGGTAAAGTTGTAAGGCAGTTTCTTGTTCATTCATCTCGTGTGTAAGGACATTCATGTAAGTGTACTTCTAGAATGCATTTGTACCGAATGGACCATAAAAAAGTAACCCTAACTTTAAATGGTAATAACTTTACAGTTCATGAAGATAATTTAATTCTGCTTTTTGAATTTGGTGGAGAAAATTTGCCCTAAACATGTTAAGTCACATTAAAATTGGAAGTATCAGTAATGAGATAAATAATAGCTGTAAAAATGTGAGTTACACATGACATTTTTATGCGGTCATAAATGGTACAAAAGTTAAATGGCCATTGTAATATTATTCTAGAAAACGAGTTACAACGGTCAACTTAATAATGCTTTACAGAAATAGATTCTTTCAGGAAATCTCTGTTCGAATGTATTTCGAACTTCCTGTAAACTCTTTGTTCCCGCGTAGACGTTGTTGATAAAATGCGTTGCTGCTTTGTTAGTTGCATAACGATGGGTTTGTCAATTGAAAATTTACATTTAGAGGTAAATTTTCAGACGACTTAGACCTTATTTATACTGAGACCTAAAGCTTTCTTGTCAAGATACATATTTCTCTGTGTAATACAACAAGTGAAACTGAAATGTCTTAATCCAAAGTTATTAACATTTACAGATGAGTTTACTTTTTATGGTCCATACGATGCAGTGCTGTAGTATCACGAACACAAAAAACCTTGCCAAGACATTTCACGGCGATGCACACGGCACATTTTTTAATACAGCGGGTAAGAACAAGATATTAAAAAACTGGTCTTTTTGTTACCTGGTTTAAATGTTGATATAAGAACAGGTATCTATGAAATTTTAAATTATAATGTTTCACTTTGGACAAATTTCTGAGCTACTCTTCTCATATATCTGTTGGGAACTCATTGAATTTTGAAGTAAATACAGTAAGAGTTGATGCTTCAGGTATTGTTGTTACTACTTACTGTCCCTCGAGGGCGTCGATTCTTTTTTATTGGAAATTGTGGATAGTGAACCAGAAATAAAGACTTTTCCACGAAAAATTATTGGCAAGAATAGAGACATAGAATTACAAAGCAAATGTTACATATCAGCTTGAATGCATCCACGTTAAATTTCGATACTGCGCTCACATTAACCATTATAAAAACCTCCTAATTGTGATAGAGTAACAATTGACTCGCAGGAGATCGGGAAAATTATTTATTTTGGAGCGAACAAATATAGGAACGTTAATGATGATATCAGGCTCTCGCTCGTAACTGAGCACGCACGCAGCACACAATAAAAACTGCTTCATCAACGGTAAAATGAACACACTTTATGAGCTGCACTAAGGCCGGGTAATGGTGTCGCAATGGCTCTGATTACTTTCAGTAATTAGTGCTTCTTCGGGTCTGAAGCATTTCGTACTGTTATAGCTATTCTTGCTCTAACGATTGTTTTAGTTTATCCCGATGAGCAAATTTAATCCTATTTTATCTGCTGGATGCATTTCAGTTCGGCATCATTTTGTTAATCATGTTAATCCTTGTGATCTTGAGCAATCATTTTATTTCTGAATAATCCTTACAATACCGCACAATATCGTCCACAAGGAGGGTCTAGGTTCCCCGATTTCTATAGGTTGTAGAGAGCAGAGCCAGCGAATAAAGATTTTGTATCGAAAGTCCGTCAGTGTGCTGCAGCTGCTTGATACGCGGATGTGTAAACTACAGAGCGCGTCAGATTTGCGCACTGCAACACGGCAGTGTTCTTTTATATACGTTAGTTGGATGGCGCAGCTGCCGGTAGTGCGTATTGACGTGAGGCTGTTGCATTTTTTGACCTCTGGTAATGGCGACCTCTGGTCTCGGGCAAAATTGCCAAGGCTCGTGTAGAGCGCAATTTGTAAGGCTGGAGCTGAAGTTGCTGAATATCATCGAGTGTTGAATGTTGATCGTCGTCTAGTGTTGAATGTTGATTTCAATCTATGGCTTACTGAGCATGTTATGAAATTCAGACGTTTGAAAACTTTTGCTGATTACTTATTTTATGTATTACATTCACTTTCTAGTAGATCAAAATTAAATCGACGATTAGGCAGAATAAAATGAAATGAACAGTCGAAAGTAATGAAGAAAGTTACTGAATGGGAGAGGGATGTCGGTTTTTATTGAATCGGTGCTTGAGTCGGTTTTTATTAGCGGAGATTAAAGACTAGCAGAAAATGTTGCCTCTAAATCCCTTTACCATTTGACAAAATTTTTACGAAATTAAAATAAACGAAATACTCAACATATGATTCAATAGTTTGTGTAACGAAAAATCTATTGAAAGATGACACGGAAAGTTAGAATAATCATTCAAGTCAAGAGTTGCTTATGTTCTTCATTGCAACCACATATTTCATTGCAACCATTATGTAGGTATCTATGCATAGCATAAATTTTATCACATAGGTACTTTAAGAGTAAAATGGGAAGTACCAACATCGAATTGCAGTTTCTATCCATCGAAGCAATGTTAGAACAATTTACGCACACCATGGACTCGACATTTTCAACACTCGCAATCAATATACTCGTTTCAGTACATTATACTTTATTGCTGTTTTTCTTCAGGGTGGCAAGTGAATTAGAAATAAATTCAATCCATGTAATTAAGTATCGGGCTAGCGACCATGGGCACCGTCATAGGACTTGAACAAATGAGTCTTTGGAGTAATTAAAGCTTGATTAAAATACACCCATGTCAAAGTTTCAAACAAATTATAGCGAACTTAAGCAGGAACAGTTCTCTCATTAAGGTTAGATTTCGAAGGCGAAGAGGTCTAGATTCTATGTCAGCTGTAATTCTTTTGCAGAAAAACGTCGCAGATGCGGCTGTCAAGAATCAAAAGATGATAACTTTGAAAATTTTGCTCCATGTTATTCCCACATCAGACTTAGATATGCAAATCGACGTTATAACCGAGATACTAAAAGCACATATGTTTATTGACAAGAAACTCCCAAAATTTATGCTTCGCTCAGAGTATTTGCGGGCCCATTCAGTTGGCCATAATTTACTTGAAATCAGTTTCGCTTCATTGAACAAGCTCCTCTCGGGAGCTATGAAAATTCCGGTACCTTAGGAGACGCAAACGAAGGGCTGCTTGCGACATCTCAATCCCCGGCAATGAAATTTGCTCCTCCAAGTCTTCTCTTTTGTAATTGCGAAGTGAAAGGATGGTACAGAAATGCTTTGCCTGGTCCCTGTGCAGTGCACGTTTAAATTTCAACACAAATCAATGCATAATTCATTTTGTTCTCTTTGATGCTGCATTCCCAATCAGAATTAAAATTCTTTGATGACATATCGTTGAGTTAACCATGAGGAGTGAAGTCAATGCCAGTGGCGTAGGGCTCGTCGCAAGCTTGAACATGAAACAAAATCTAGAAGCATATGAAAATAATTGCATTGGCGTTAATAGTAATGAAGAGTAAAGGAAATTTTTGTCATTTGAAACACATGAATTATCAAATAGAAAAGACGAGTTCCTGCTGCTATTTCCATGATGTTTTGAGCACGTGTGAAATGTTAACAACTGACTTTGATTTTAGGAGAGTATTTAATTGTAGAGATCATACTCTGTCCCAACTATGTCATCTCGGTTCCACAGACTTTATCGCCGAATGTTTTAAATCTTATGTCTGAAAACATAAACAATCCATTGTTATCTCCGATTGAAATGCAGATCTGTGAAATCCTTTACGGATCTGTTCGTGGATCTTTTATTTTAATTAATAATTGTGTGAAATCAACATTTTTATTTAAATTTGAAATTTTGGTGAAGGACAGCACACTTCCATTGAGTTTTTTTCTCAAAAACAACGTAAGCTCTGATTGCCAAATGAACCGGGAGTTCAAAGTGTTCTGCTCAAATCTGAAGTAAATAAAATCTTTACAAATATCAAGACGAACCGTAAAATTCTCTGTAATAAAAAACATTATTTCGTCACATAATGACTTTCAAAGAAAAATTAAAAATGTTGAAAGGGGTAAAATTCTTTGAATAATATTTGAGAAAAATCTAACAATCAAAATGATGAAAATCATATGCGTACAAAGTTATTTAAATCCTGTATCCGGCACACAGTCAAGCACATCCTACCCACCAAAGGACTCTCTAAATATCACTTAGAGCCTCTATAAATTTATTATTTCATTCATTTGGGCTTTTTAGCCTGGTATGAAAATGATAAAAAATGAAACTGAAAGAGAACTCGCATTACAAAAAGGCTGTTGAGGCTATTTCAATCTTTGAAAACAACGCTCAAACCAACGATTCTGACCTTCGACAACAAATTTACTCGAATACCATCTTAACTTGAGAAACAAGAATGAACTCCTGGCTCATTATTATTCAAAGAAGAAATTTCAAGATGATGTTCATTTTGCTGGCAACAACTTCTGAAAACCATTACCTGGTGACATCGTAATGTCTGTCCCCTATTCAACATTAAAAAAGATGTTCATGTCTTACAAGCTTTCAAATTACTACCCAAGTCATGGTTAAATGAAGAAAAAAGCACGAAATCAGATTAAAATTGAGCAAAATTTAGTTTCCAAAATTTATTTCTCACCTTCAGTATTGAACACGATGAAACTCTGACTACAAAGTTACAGATGAAAATATGTATGAAAGTGTGTGTATGGATATGCGAATGTATGTGTATTCATGCATACATAAAAAATACTTAAAACTATTTTTCCTCTTAAATTCTCAACAGCAGGTCTTTTTCACAGGCTCAATAATTTTTTCACACAGAAGTAAATTTTTGTTTTTTTTCTATATTTCAGAACTTGTTCCTTTCTTGACATGTTCCCAAGGAAACCTCGGAGCTCATTTGGCCCAAAACGCCAATGTTGTTTACTGTCATTGCATGTATAAATTTCTTTTTGATGTCATAGTTACAAAATATTACATACCTGTTGTAATGAAATCGTTCAAAATCTTTCGAATGTAATGTGTGTGAAATATTGATTTTACTACTGTACGTACGACTGTACTGTACTACTGTACATTTTACTCGTACATAACATAATAAGCTATAGATATTTGGTCTTGGGCCTACTTCTAATAAATCCACTAAAATGTTACTTTTATTAACAACATTTTTAACATTTTTCCGAGGAAACGACACAGCTTGATGGTAGACTCGTTGCAATCAACTTGTTCACTGCAAGAAAATTTATCTGATATCGAACACGCAATTAATACATTTTATGAAGTTGACGTTCTCATAGCTTGAGGTGCTGCTAGTGTACGCAAGTTTACTTCCGCCTCTTCGAACATAACAGGTAAACTTCACATTCGTGCTAAACTCAGAATTCGTTGATTTGCATCGGGATTCCTACTAGAAACAGACAATTTCTCTCCAGCCTCATTTACATTCCAAACTGAACTGTGCGTACAATATCCCGCACTCGTGAACAGTTATCCAGATCTGATTGAGTGATCGGTTAGAGTATGTTTGTCTCTTCATGGTTCACGATTGTATCACTCACGTATATTTCAAACTCTCGGTTGAGATTTCATGAGCATGCAGCATCTCTGTTTACCTTCCAATCTGAGTCGACGCTTCCTTTTTTCTGAAGTCTTAATTCATGCAGGCGCATCCTGATGAGCACATCAGAGCCGATGCTCCCAAATTAACATTTCATCACCACACTACCGAGATGATATTTCGCAGGCCCAGAATGTTCATAATTAAAAATTTACATTGCATGAATAATTGAAATAATCTTGTTGAAGATAGGTCATTGAGTTCAGTGATGGCGCTTCATATATACAGCATCTGTGGATGCGAAGCGCGTGAATTTGCTTGAAAGTTTGAGCAAGTTTACAACAAATACTATTTTTAGTGTTTGTCACGAACCTAAACGCTTCTCTTGAGGGAAAATAGAGAGAGCTCGGTCTTGAGGGAATAAGTCAAAGCTCCAAGAATGGATTAAGGAACAGCGGAGGGGAAGTGAAAAGAGTGTCTTGAGGAAGGCAAACATTCGTGCGACCGATACGCCTAATTCGTGTGACCGATACGGCTAAATAACGACACCGCTTGAAAGTTAAAAGAAAAATCTTGTTTTAATAGCAGCATAAAAAGCAACACATGGACAATCAAGAAAGTCATGCAGCCAAAGGGGAAAAATTAAGAAGTGCAAATGTAAAATTTAAATGAGATAAATGCGCAACATTATTAACCGTCTCTAAAGCCATACACCAACACCTTTGCGGAATCAGGGATTTGCCATAATATAGCGTATTATGGAAACTGTTTTTCTTAAATTTAAAGCTGGAGAAACGCTTTGCAGGCATTTCAAAACTTAATTATTTTGTGACGTTGGGACTTCATTCAACATATCAAGTCGACATGAAGATTATCAAGCTAACAAATGGTCTCATAATACAAACTGATTTTTATAACACCCACCGCGTGCGATATTTTATAGGTTAGCGCAATTCATGACCATGGTGTTATTTTGCATTTCAACGGGATTATTTTCTAGTGAAACACGGGATGCTAATTCCATCAAATTTTACTTTGGACTCCTCCTACCCAACCTTCTATCACTGTAGGCTGCAGGATGCTTCATTTGCTCTACTCCTTCTGACGCTAATGCATTGTTCGCATACCGCCTGTGGCACCATGATGGCAGGGGCAGGCAAATGTGGAGGGAGTGAGAAGTGGCCCTCATAAGCAACGCGGCCTGCAGCGCCACGTCTCGCCAACTCACATTGCTGCCCAATTAAAACAATAATCATGCTGCAATCTCCTCCTTCTTTTCACTCACCTCCTGATAATATTAAAATTCGAGTTTTCTATTTTTTTTGCGAATTTTCCTGATCTCGTATTCGAATTTTGTAATGTCGTGACATGCTCATGCAGTCACACTCGTAAAAGAAAAATCAATCGTTCTGAAAATGTGTTGATTTATAAAGAGATGCGATACGTAAATATTGACAGAATGTGTACAATTACGAAATAATGAAAGAATACAATTCACTTGAAAAGAAAAGAGAGCACTGTAGAAGGGAAAAATAAAAAAAACTAATTCATGCTGATAAACTCAACACATTGAAATTTCATTAAAATATCCTTCATTTTCTTATAATCAATTTGAAAAAGACCCAGGGCCTAGGATATAAATAATATCTGAGTTGGTGAATTGATTGTAAGCATTGCTAAATAAAATGAGCACCGATTATGTAGGCGGAAAATGCTTTGTTTTGCGGCTTAAAAGTTTCAGTTTGAAATCCTAAAAGAATGATGCGACTTGACCCACTTAAACACGTAATCATATCTGGTTAACTGTTCGTGCGCTCCTCAGAGTTTCAAACTCATTTACAATTCAATTTCTGCCAGAGACCTATTTAACTACTCACGTCGCTGGAGATGTTTGAGAATTTGTTGAAATCCCTAGGTGTCCATGTACAGTTCAACCATCGCTCACAACCCGTTTCAGATATGTAAAGTGCCCACCCAATGTGCTACATTATCGTGAGGAATCAGTTACGAGCTGGATAGAAATAAAAATTGTCTACACTTTCTTAATATTATTTCAAAGTCCAACTTCAAAGCCGGGCTTCACCCTTGATTTCTGGTCGCGGCCCGTATATTAAGAGGAGCAACAGAAGATCACGGAACAGTGACAGCTATTTATTTGCATCCGCCCGTCAGCTGGTGGCCAAGACGGTCGCTTGTGACACGTGTGCTGCGGGGCATTTCTTTTGGCGCTCGCTCGCTAGTAAATACAACAGACCCTTCTAGTGTACATGTACAGCGCGGTCTAAGTGACAGCCATGAGGCTGGCGGCTCAGTGCGTAAGTAAAGAAAGTCTGTCAACTGTCTCCGTATGTAAGAAAAGTTTGTCATCTGTCTGTGTATGAAATGACAGTTCTTCAGCCAGCTAAGCATGTAACTAAAGGCCGATAGCTATCAGTGTAAGTTGGCTGCCAATTGTCTTCGTAGATGTAAGGAAAGTTCAACTGCCTACTTATCCAAAGTAATTCCGTCTGCTGTCTACGAGAGTATTGAAAACCTGTTCATTGTCTGCGTACGTGGGACCGAAGGATATTTTATATTAGTTGGGGAAAGAGATTTTTTCCAGATATATTCTATTGTTGAAATGAGTCCTCTGCAATAGGAAGGTAAACGTAGTCATATTGAAAAATTGTCATTGCAAAGTTGGCCGTTATGAGGTGATATATATTTATAAATGCATTGAATGACAGTATTAACTCTGCAGGAAAGCAAAAATTGTCTGGCAATTGACTGAAATTTCCGAAAAATCAGTGGAAGGCTCATATCGATGGCAAAGTTGTCAGAAATATCGTTGAGTGGACAGCAGAGTGAAGAAAAGTCAAATTGAGTGTCCGAATACAGGTAGACTCAATAAACTACAGCCACCTGGAGATACGTCGGTGGCAAAATAGCTTTCTCACAAATCTATGGCATTCAACGCACTGCAGCACCAGAGACAGAATAGTGATCACAAAATACAACAAATAATTCATACCTAGACGCGTGCGAATCCAGCGATGCTAAAACAGAGCCGACGGCCAAATGGCAGAAAGAAGTCAACCTAGAGAGGATAGCATTATAGAGCTAGAGACGGCATCTAGGATGAGCGTCAACATAGTCACCGAAAGTCGTGAGCTAAGTGCGGCACACCACCTCTCTCCCAACCCCAACATATTGGCGGCTCAGCGTCAACACCAGCTTTGGCGACGGAAGGCTCGCTCTGTTGTGGTCTGTTGAGTTGGTTTGTCCACAGAGTTGCTTCTTGAATTTGAAGGTTCTTGACAGAGGACGCAACGCACAGCGTTTAAGCAGCTGCATTTGCGTAGCAATCACCCCTGCCCTGTCGTAAATGCAACACGCAGAGAAGTTATGCATTGGAAAAAAACTTCGCGGCAGGAATTCTCGCGTCTCTCTCTTGTCATTTTTAGCTCCTCGAGTGTGCCCCAAGAAAGTGAAATTTCTTTCAAGTTTTCCATCCCCCGTCGGTGAGCTTGCCTCGTAGGATGGCGAGTTGGAGTCATGAGTCGGCGTTTTATGTCCCCATTAAGCAAGTGATGGTCGATTTGGTCTCAGTTTAACTGGATCATTGCATTTCCATTCGAAATTTTTCTTCCAATAATAACGTTTTAAGAAAAGATTTCTGTAACGTAAATTCCATAACCAGTGTATCTTGTAATGCAATATTATTTCTGAGCATATCGTACTCCGAAAATAATTTCTAAAATTTATGATATTGTCATTTTTGGAGCAAAAACCTTGGAGATGCATTCAATAAAAGGCATCTATGTGCATCTAAATTTCAGTTTTGTCGTAAATGTTCAGTAGTAAATGTAGTAAAATTGACTGTAGTTATTGTAGCTTTCAGTACCAACTGCAACCTCTATTACCCAGTCTAACTTTTTCGCCGGAGCATGCATGTTTTTCGCCGCCTAAGCGATTTAATTCCTGGGGCGGTGAAAAACACGCATGCAGGCGGCGAAAAAGTTAGACTGGGTACCGAGAAATGTTTGATCAACGCTGTAAAACACTATCATTCGAATTCGCATCCGACGAAAAGAAATTCTTCAGAAAAGGAAGATTGCGTGCACATCAGACGTCGCCCTGTACAAGCGCGCACGTTTTACCGCAAACAGTAAATTTCTCGCCTAACATTGCTATGTTAAAAATATTCAAAACAATTTCGCAACTTCATGCATTATAATCCTGCATAAAAAAAGGAGGAAGTGAACCACGATGATTTTCATAATTACTAACATCAGCGCCTACATGTAATAATTGAACCTCAAATGATAGATGAATGAACAAACATCGATATCAGTCCTCATAAAAAATATCTCTTGCATTTGTGATTTTGCAGGCAAAAAGAGTGATTCCAAATCATTAAATGCTTGTAAATGTTTTTGAAGCTCTTATGTAGAACAACCACTCTCAAATCCGTTCAAGCCGAGTGCCCAAATTGGCGCTCTGATGGAAACAATGACGCGATTGAAAACATTTCCGCATGAACTGAAAATGACACGCGTAACACATAGACAAAACGTCGACGCCGCTGAAGTGTTATTGAAAATGATGATTTGGAGCCCCAGATGTGTGAGAGGGGATTGTTATCTTGAGATAATAAAAAATTTCGATTTCTTTCAAACTTACAGAAATCCAGGCAAATAGAGAAACCTTTGAAACAATGGCATTTTCTCTGATAGTATTTTTTTTCAAGCATTCTCAGAAAATGTTTCTGAGTGTGAATTACAACAACGTCTTGAGCGGCCCTTTCAAGGTTTTAGATATTCAATTTTGCTAAACTTATTCTATGAAGTTAGAAGTGTTGTACTGCAAGTAAATGTTTTTTGCCCATGAAAAATAAAGTTTTCCGAATTTTTTGGAGGAATATCAAGGTTTTAAGTGTAGTCGATTTTATTGATGAATAATTTCATTTTCGATGATTCACGACTAAATAGCTGTACCACAAACTGTTTTCTCTCAAGTGGCCTTTGTTTAATTACTCATGAAATTAACTTTCACACACAAATACTAATTTTCCAATGTTCTCCCGAAGGGTTCAAACCTCTCTCAGAACTCAGATTGAAACCTCTCTCAGAATCTTTCTTACTCAAGTTTCGTCTACGTAAGACTTGAGTTGCATTTTACTTGTTGCTCTGGTAATATTTATGTTATAAAGAATTAATCAAAAACACTTTAAATGACAGAATTCGCTTTTTCCGAGACAGATGAGGTGCAGCCGTCGCAGAGCACAGGCCAATTAAGTAATAAAGCTGAGTTTAACACGCTGCTTGCAATACAATCCATCGATGGGTCTTGCTTAACTTCTTCCTGTGGCGAAACGACCCATCGATGGGTCATTTGAAAATTTTCAACAGACGTTTAAAATGAATGGTATTCAATGGAGCCAGTTATTGTTTTGTATTTATAAATTTGTCGACAACTATTGACTTTGAAGTTGAATTGAACATTGCACTTCAGTTTAACGCATCGGAGTCAACGTATTAATTAATTGCGCTCAATATTAACGCAGTCAACGCACTCAAGGTAGCCTATGCTGTGTGTAAAATATCATGTATCACGATACAATTAACGTGAGAAAAAGCGTTTTTGTGACAAAAATCCCACTGTGATATGTTTATTCTAACTAAAAAAATGCCAACTACTTGATAATTATTGCATAACGAGCATAGACGCACGCAAGAGACACCTCCCTTTCAAATTCATCCACTTCAAATGGACCCTTCATCATATCCATGACTATTTTAACTTCTACTACATATTCAATAAACGCTCACCATTGTGACAGACTATCGCTCATAGAGAACATTTCGAATTAGCTACTTACGTTTGGTTTATGTAACTTTACTGCTTAACAGCGTTTATTACTAAAACAGCGATTTCTTTTCGAAGTAATTGGAAAATTAAGCAGCTAATGAAAATAGTTGAAGCGAGAGTTACAATGCTGAGAATCAGTTCGAACTGGAAAAATATGTTGGAAACTCGTATTTCACGAACATTCCTAATTTGACTCAAAGGAGGGATTGAGTTCTCGAACAAAAGTTCACAAATCCTACGGAGCACTTTTGAATCCATCCTAACTCACACGATGTAATTTTGGGACGCTTCAAGATCCTCATATTCAAATTGTCATGCTTTCGCGTGTGAAAGGCGCCAAGTTCCTGCGAAATTGTTTTCTAGAGGTAACTTCTCCACTCTGGCCAGTCTAAACTCGTTGAACTGTATCCGGCTTATGTCTTGCCCTAATTCAAATTTCTATTAGGCTTACGCTATATGGAGGAAAATTATTCACGGGGAAAATAGAATAGATTCGAGAAGCGCTCCGCTCAGACAGTTCAGGGATGCTCAACTACAAAGTTTCTGGGTACAATTTCACTCGTTTTTTTTTGTACGATTTGCAGTTAGTTTCGACTGAAACACTTTCATTCAACTAAAGTTCTCGTTTTCTTCTTCAAATATTATTTAAAGTTTTTCCTGGAATGCGACGCTAAAAGTGCAATTTTCAATTTCACCACAGCAATATACCTGCAAGTTTTCTGTGTGGTGTTCGCCGAGAATCAGTTTTATGCGAGTGAAGAAAGATGAAGTTTATAAAATTGAATTTTCTTATTGAAGAGACTGAATGGATATAAAGCAAAATCATATTGTTGCTTGACCGGCCGTTTGTTCCAGAATCGGAAAGAGTTATTCAGAATGCGCATGGAAGGCCAACCGTGATGATTATTTTAAAATTCCTGCACTTCAGCGCCGCATGATACTAAGAATTTACTCGACAATTGAAGAACATTAAACGTTGAGGGCAGCTGTATATCGAGGAAGAGAAGGAAGATACAATTGAGATATACCTCAGTTTAGACGAATAAAAATTAATTCCAGTCATGCCACAGTTAATTGCAACTTAATCATCCTTTGTAATTGATTAACAGCTTCAACTAATTTTCAACTGTGTAAATTTAAGTCCGCATAAGCTGATACAGTACATCTATAGGAGCGACTAATAAAAGAACTGCCCCACTCGCTGGATAAAAGCAACGCGCAGACATGAGAAAAAACAGCTCATGCTGGAACGAACGAAAGTTTAATAGTTTTGGGTAAAGGTACATTTTCGTTAAAAGAGAACATGGTTGCGTTGGATCTTTTGAGAATTTCTACACTAAAGAACTTTTAACGTTGTATACGTAAATTACCCGGAAATTTTACGTCTTTATCATAGGAGTACATCCTTGATCGGGTTCGAGATTTACTTTGTCTTTAGGAATAATAATAGAAAAAAATCTTACCTTCCGCACTAATAAGAAGCACATACATTTCGAAGTTATCCTATTGATATGCAATCATAGTTATCCAAATCACATAAATTCGAAATCATCAATGTTTTTCCCCTTAAGCCACGTTACCATTTGATTAACAACGGGAAAGCAACGTTTTGTGGCGGAAAATTATTCTTAAAGGAAAGAATCTTACAGCAGCCCTCCACTGAAGCGTGGCATTTAAGTGAGTGCGAGTTCCGCTGTCGTACAACTTTCTTTTTCATCGAGAGAGACTCGCAAATTTGCCATCAAGAATGTTTCGCCGTTAAGAATGTTGGTGGACCATGCATAGCTCGCCGCTTACAAGCGTGAGTGACTAGGAGAGATGGGAAGAATTTTAATACCTGAGGGAATGCTTAATTTATTCCCTTTTGAAAAGAGTTACAACTGTGAAATCGTGTCAACGAGACCCGGTCGCTTCACATGACTTGATCTTCAGAATTATTATCAACTGAGGATATTTTGCTTCTGGAGCTTGTTGGAGGTGCTAGAAAATTTCCTGTAAAAATATTCCAGAATTATTTATGCATTACTTTGAGACGGAGTATGGAAGAACTTTGACACCGAAAACCCCACACTTGAATGAGACAGAAAATTTCACGTACATGACTGCGTCATTTGCCAAAATTTATGCATTCCACTTGACGATTTATGTCTTTTCCCGAGGATACTTGATCAAAACCTCGCACCACTCACTTTTTTTTAAATGAACCAAGAATAAGATGACACAAATAATCATGAATTTAACTCTGAATTTAATCTTGACTCTCAATGCAAGGCTGAGATACTCATCTAGATTTTTATTAGGTTTATTCTATAATTCGGGGATTTTTTGTGAATTTCACAACCTACACTACTAGTTGCGGCATGGGTTAATCTGTTTATTCCTCCGATCCTTGATTGGATAGCCCGTAAGCCGACTCCCTGATTACACCGCTGTGCTCTGCCTGCGCTGACGAGACAGATTTTGTACATTGTTGGTCCAAGTTTAGTGATCCGAAACACCCACGAAAAAAATTAAAAACATTTTGCAAAAGTTTTGCCAAAAAATTCTCGCGAAACAAATTAATTTTATTCCCTCATCGAACAATTATAAAAATACGGTTTCCCCTTATTCATCAATAAATATGGTCTCGAGACAATTTTAAATTTTTATGAGCACTTTCTTCCCCGTGAACGACTTCACAACGAGTTTACCCGAGAAACTAAACGCTTTGAAGACTAAACGAGATCGACAAGCTCCACCCGAGCGATGCTCTCAACACGACTTCGTTGGAGCAAACAGACCTGTATTGTTCGCAGGTTATCTCTGTAGGTGACGGTCGCGTTTCCTTCGAAGGGAAGGAAAGGAGGGAAGAGGTGGACCCCAAGGAAATCTCAGATATTTACCGGATTAAGGAAGTCCATATCGAGTTCATATCTCCAGAAATTGCTTCCGAAGGCTCTGAGCAAAGCTCGATTCTCGATGGACTCTTCATCCGACTGAAGGCATTAATAGCTTCCGAACCCACGATATCCGGCGGGAAGCGAAGAAGATGTGAGAACTTTGGCTGTGCATTTTCACCAACCTCATATTTTAGTTTGATTTTTGCTTCAAAGAAACGTTGGTTTCCTACTCGATGTGAATAAAACACGGAGTGTGCGCCTTTTCGCGAGCAATATTTTGTATTATTCATTTTATTGTCCACAAGAGGAAGCACATTCATGAGTCTCAGGCACAAAATTCATGCACTGTAGAAACGCTTCAAGCTTGTCTCAAGCTGTTTCGCATTTCGGAAATGCTGAGTTTTTATCTTGAACAGTAAATCTTAGATCAAGTTCGAGACAAATGGTAAGGGAATATTGATGAAAAACATTAGCGCATCCTTAAAAATCTCTTGTAGAAAGTTTGGCTCATTTTATGACCGAAACATTTTTCATGAAGAATCATCTCGAGGCATGTGAGGCAACAATACTGCAAACTTAGGACTAAATTATGGAGCCTGGTTAATTTAGTTAATTTTGTATCATCCTATTAACCTGTACATGATAACACGGATGCTTACTTGTATCGTTGGCGTTTTCGATCAGGTTAAGCTTACTTTTGCAATGGGAGACATTAATATCCTAAAAGCTTGAGAGATGCTATTAAAATACTACAAATTATTACCAAAATACGAAAGTAATTCACGACAGAACAAATGAATGGTTGACTCTTACTTATCGGTCTATGTTTATGTGATTCTCATCATGAGCTCGTCGTACCTTTACTCCAGTCATGACTGCTGCTCATACCATTCAAAGCTGTGATCAGAGAGGCATGGCCCAATTGTAGTTGAAGAGGCCTTATCTTGAGTGTCCGGAAGAGGCCTCAATAGTGTCCGGATGAGCGAGGACGATCTTTTCGCAGCGTCCCTGTGCTCTGCGAAGCGACGCACCTATTCTTTATTCCCTGCCTTTTAGGCTAGCAATTTCAGGTAATCCCACTTACTTGTTCGAGCCTCGGTGAAATATGAGGACATATTTAGTTGTTATCTGTGTCGAGCGTTTAGCATAAGTGTGTATATATAGTACGATAGGATAGTGGGCAAATATCTGTGTTCTGAATGCTAGTGTTCGAAACATAGATAATCGTACCACGTCGTTTTGACGTTAATTTTATTTCCTGTCGCGTTACTATAATAGGTGTTTCGGAGCCAATGTGAACAATCTTAATTCGCTTAGGTCATTGTACTCTTTAAAATAGTGCAGGGCTACGGTCACGGCACCATTTTCATCCTTGCAGGTGTGAGGAGAATGAACTGCTTGGAATGAATAAGCAATTAAAAAAACTTGAGAAAATAATGAAGGCTTAGAAGTAAAGATTGGCGCCTCCCTGTGTGAATGTTTTTAGCCATGGCATTTTCTTTCAAATATGGAGTACTGAATGTTGGTTATAAGCCCAGTCGAACCCCTTTTTCCCGCTCATCTGCAAATAAAAGTTTTTACATTCTCAAACTTGTCAAACACTACTTGCCTTCCACCCTTAATTATTTAGCACTGGAAACACTTCACATCGCTCGATAATTATGACCAATACTGCACCATACGTATCGTTCGTCTTAAAACTTCTAAAAGCCCCCTTTGTTGTTAAGCCCACCTCATGTAGCAAATCAGCCCCTTGTTCTAGATCTTTTTCGAAAGACCGATGCCCATTTCCGCGCACTGACTAGCCTTCGTGAAGCTCTCAACATTCTTCCGCGAGAATATTTAAATTGCAGCAGTATTTCTATTACCTATGTCCCTTTGTTCGCGGTACCTTTCAATTTAGAATTTAATTTTTTTATTCAAATTTCAAGTCCAAATGTGCCCACAAAGTCTGAACTAAGAGAAGCATCCTCACTCTTTACCCCTCAGCACCCAACAGACGCCACGGTGCCACTCTCATCCCTTCTCTTGAGCAGAATAGGTACTACCCTCGAGCTCCTTTCTGAGCGTCGCTGTTTTACCGCGCTTTACCCTTCGTTTTTTCCGTTATTAATTTGTCCGCATGCAAGCATCAATCGACTGCTTTTTTTCTATAAAATGATTTATTGTCCTACTTCAAACGAAATTATCTAATGATTTACTTCTGAAAAACATTACGTTTATGACGCAAGTTTCATGACACTATATAGGCGGACGCCCCAGATCTACTCAGTCCCGAAACCACAAGGTAGGAAGGGTAAAATAGCTTTAGTTAAACTTAGCAGATGAACTATTTGTCTTCATTCATACTATTATCCTGATTTTTATTAAGCTGTCATTGGGTGCAATTTGAGTAATTATTTTTATTGGCGTACAATTTCGCAAGCTCTGCATTACCATCGGTGGGTGATTAAACTTTGTCTATATTCAATTTATGTTATTATTACATTGTGTTTTATATATTATTATTTACATTATTATACTATGGTGTTTTACATTACACTCATTATGTTTTATAGCAACGAACTCGGTTCCAGAGCCAACACGCGCGCTCCCACCATTATTTCCCTTCCGCCGTACCTGCAGCTCCGAGCCACAGACCGGGCTGCACTTAGACACCAGAATCCTACTTTTAAGTTCATTTATGCTAGCCCATTTCAATCTCCCTGTCGTAGGTTATGGAATTATTATAGCGATTTTACCTTTGTTGAGTTTCAAACAATGTCAAAGCATTTAACAATTGTCTTCTGTGGTTTATTATATATGACCCAACCTCTTTCAAACATCAACCTCCGCAGTATTCGAGCTAGAAACTCTGCTACCCTATGGTCAGCTCCCGCTCTAGAGACTGCGTGACAAACGCAGCATTATCTGACCATCTGGACAGTCGCCTCGTTAGACGGGCCTTCTGTTTCGCCGTAGCAGCTCGGGAAACGGAGGTCGTTGTCGAGTTGATGGTCGAAATGCGCTTGCGCTTCACTGAGGCTAAAATAAGCCCGCAATCGGTAACCTTCGCAATGCCCAATCGGTTGTTTTGAAGGCAGAAGGACGATATATCCATTCATGAGTGGTGTATTTTGTCTTTCTAATAGAATAAATGTCTGTATAATGAACATTATTCACACATATTGAAATCATTTTCCGTTCTGCTTTAAAATTTTTGACCAATCAAACGTTTTATGGAACCAGATGTTTGATTATCAATGTTTCATGATTGCTTATTTCTGGAAACAGACAATAGATAGATCTTAGTCTTATTTGTCTGTCGGTGTCCTGTGGCGGCTGGACGGTGGACGGACTAGCGCTAAGCTATGAAAATCCGCCACCTAAACTACGTTTAAAATATGATTGGTTAAGAATGAATATAAATTCCTCAATGCTTGAAATCTAATAGTGCAAAAATGTGTGTTCCCTCAGTGGTGACTTCTCAGCATTATAACTTAATAATAATTGAGGAATAATTGAGAAAATATGGTCAAAGGTGAAACTCGAAGTTTGAAAATCGCGTGGGTTCAACAATGTTGCAGTGTGCATCAAGGACGAATCAATGCTCTAGAGTCTAGACTGCAGTGGTCTCCAAACCACTGTCCGCGGGCCAAATCCGGCCCGCCAGGGTGATCAGTCCGGCCCGCGACAGCTAACAGCGCGTAATCGACGACTACTCGAGAAATGATAGATAATAGTATAAAAATTGGAATGGTCTGTCTGGCCCTTGGAAATTACTGGAGTTATCAGTGTGGCTCTAAGGCTTGAAAGTTTAGAGGTGTACATAAATCTGAGACTCCACCGTGCAGAGAAAGGTTATGTGAAAATCTGAATAACCTATTTTTCTCACACTTGCTCGATAGTAATGATTGCTAAATCCGTTTTTCATTCACATTTTTGCTTCACATAACTCTGTTAATTACCTAGCCATTTATGTTCTAGTGAATTAGTGAGAAATAGAACACAAAGTTTGAACTTGAATATTCCTTGAACTTTAAAATATTGAGAACTTTTTAACCTTAAAACGCCGAGCTGAATGTGTTTCACTCATGGGAATCAGTGTTAATTAAATATATTTGGATGATAAATCAATAAGTTAGTCCAATCTAATTTCTTATCCTTTTGTATAAGAGTTTCTGAATGCCCATGATTATTCTCCCGTCGACTTCAGTCCTTCATTAGCTCAGATGACAGGAGCTTTAATGGTGAAGGTTCAATTGCGAGGAGTTCTATGAATTAACGTCACGTGAGTACATAAAACATCCTCTGTTTTTCACTTACTCAACTAGAAGCTTTCAGTCGCAATCCAGGCTTTAAACTGCGGTTCTCAGGAGAAATTTTAGGTTGATTTTTGGAATTTTTTGCCTCGTCCTAAAATTTACACCTTAGAGCACGTAGCATCTACGGAGCGTTCTTCATAGTTAGGGAAAAGAGCCAAAATTATTTGAAAATATCTTCTTAAGCAATGAACGTTACATGTAATTTAATTCCATTTGCCGCAAATTTCTGCTTTGCCGCTTCAAAAGTGAAAATGGAAAAAATACAAAGTTTATTGCCCAGGGGATTTTTGGCGCTACGCACGCAGTTGCTTCAGAACTGAATAACCGCCGACTATTTAGTGATGTATATCGACTGCACAAAATTCTCATTACTTCAAATTACTTCGACAAAAATATACTCACTCTTTGACCGCTGAGTACTCATGTTTTCAGTCTTTGATATGGGTATTTTTTTGACATAGAAACAGGTCTAAGGAGTTAAATCTTGAAAATGAGCATTACATTTAAAAAAAAATTAAACACAAACGGACACTTGGTAGCATCTGAAACACAAACAAAAATTTCATGCGTGATCATCATTCAAAAAACGCGTGATTCCTTATGACACCCTGCAATGGCGCAATGATATCACTTTACATACCATTGCTTTTAGATTTAACAGAATTAATATTTGAAATAGAAATTGAGTCATGGTCACTTTCGATAGCCTACGTTATTTTATATGAACTGCAAACCTGAATAATAATATCATTCGCTAGACTTGTTAGCATCAACTGAAACTCCTTCATTCGAATCAATTCTCAAAAAATCACCGATAAGGGCAATCATTTCTTCGAGCGAAGAGAAAATTCTCAGGCTAAGCGAGGTCATCGAGGCCATCACATCAAAGAACGTCGCCACACTGGCCTCAACCTTCCTCCTCTGCACAGCCATCGAGGAACACTACAATAAATTCGATCGTGTTGACGAAGGCCAGTGTGGGAGAGCAGCACACACTGCAGTGCAAGCGAGCGTTTAGTGCGGTCACTGAGCATGTGACTGCTTGATCCTGAGCGCTCGAAGAATGACGTTTAAGCCAACGAAGATAAGCGTAATCGCCACATTCCCAGTCGTCTTATGCTGGAATGAGCTAAAGCTGAGCAATTTCATGGGGCTTCTTATTCATTGGGTCACTGAAAGGATTAATTAATTGAATGTCAAGCACGTGCGTAAACAGCTAAGTCCTGAAGTAAATTCACCGTCCGTCCTGGGACCAGGCTTTGCCAGTCATTCCTTTCAAGCTTTACTCTGACGAAGTGCTCATTTCAAACGTTACTCCTGATGTCAGTATAACATTGTTGAAAAATTCATGAAGACTTTCAGCAATTACTGCAGAATCCACTTTAAGTGACGACGATGTACGGTAATTTGCGTTAACAAGTTAGTCGTTTACTGAAGTTAAGGCTGGCCTAAAGTGAAGCGAAAACAGCGCAGTGCTGCGTGAGAGCCGACAGGTGTGATCACGCTGGCATTAGTCTTTGTGTCGCAGTCTCTTGTCTGGGTGATTGGAGTGTCTGATGCGCCTTGAATTGAAATATGCAAGCAAATGCGCCTAGAATTGAGATTTAAATACAAATGCGCCTAGAATTGCGCCTTGTGTATAAATTTAGCAAAGATTTATTTGCGGCTTTGAGAATAATACACTGTTCTTTCATCAAAGCATCGTTCTCGTGGTGCACAGGGGAGAAAATAAGAAGATAGAACAATTTTAACAGAATTTAAGCAAATTAGAGAGGATCAGCGCATCGAGAGAGACTGGCTCAAGACAAGATTTCCTGAAGTACCATGGCGCTGCTGCAGAAGTTCAGGCTTTTATGGGAGAATATTTTTCAACGCCAACTGCATTCCTCTGGAATTTCCTAAGTCTTCGTGAAACATGCATGCTCTTAGTGGTCATTTTCTTATTTTTAGTTCTAAGGCTTCTTCCGTGACTTGCAAAGCATTTCAAAAACTTTTAGCTCTAGAAGGGAAGATGCATTATGCAGGGAAATTCTGACTTCTATGAACATTTCGCTCGATGGGGAAATTCCTTCCCTCAGCGTCGAAAAGGGAAATGAAGCACGTATTTTCGTAAAAAAAATTACTTTTGTTCCATTTTTATGCTTAAAACAGAGTCAAGTTTCACGAAATTCTAAGGAAGCTCGACACCCCTGACCTGTGAAGATAATTTTTGCATGAATTTCATGAGAAATTTTGCTGTTCTGTCAGGTCGGAGGTCTAGATTACTTCGCATTGTCAGAGAGTTCATGATTTCAAGGAATGGGAACCCATTTTTATCAGTACGAGCCTCACATTCTAACTTCAATTTCGAAAGAGGTGTGTAAAAAAATTGAGTGAAAATTTAGAAATTAGCTTATTACGTGAAGAGTTCTTCTGTGTTGTCTCTTGAAATTGGAAATCTATTCGTTTAAACACCACCCCAATACTGCACATTTTGTTCTGTTGAAGTACGCAATGAAAGCTGCAAAAGTCTTTCGCAACTTTTAGGCTTCACCGTAACTGATTTTTCTCACCTACCACAGATTGTGCTGTATTACTGTATCAGCTTCAGGGAAAACGATCAATTTATTTCAATTCAAGAGACGAGACGGTTTCATGCTTTGAAAACCTAATGAGCATCTCATTTTCGGTTAGCTACCGGAAGTGACTCCCAGAGAAATGTTTAATATAAAGTTTCAATTTTGCACGGGATGCCAATTACCGACAGCATTCAGCCGATGACTCTCATATGTCGCAAAAAAACATTAAAAAGCGAAAAGTTTTAATGCAGTAAAAATGCCGTCTTCTGAAATACACACATTTGTATCACTTCTATTTCTTTGTGTAAGCCGAATAGCAGAATATTAAAAATGATGATTTCCATCTTTGCGAATTAACGTTAAAAACTTCTTTCTAATTGAAGTCCCTGAACTCAAAGGCATATGAAGTAATTTTCTTGCTTTAAGAGCGCACCAGATTGCATTCAAGAGCAATCAAAATTTTGATTATGGTACGAGCGTTTTCACTTGCGTCCTGAAATCTAAATCAACTCCGCTCCGTCGAACGTCATCTTTTAGCCTTCTATGCAAATTTAAACGTCGCCTTCCATGCGAGCGCTGCCACACGAGCACCTCATTTGCGAGCTTTTGCGTCGTATAATGATGTATGAATCTCAGCGGTCTATCAGCACATTTGTATTGCAAGGCTCGTGGAAACGCGAAGATTCGTAAAAACGTCTCTCGGTAATGTCATCCATCTAAGGCCAACTTTACGACGACTTGATGTAATTGTTTTTACGAAGTTGCGTGATGTGCCAGATTTGGTTCAGTGCTGAAATAAATAGATGCTGCATAGAGCAATAGCCGCAAATTGATGTTTTTGAAAGCAGCATCAGAACGAGCTCCTACAATATTTCTAGCCGTTTCAGTTCATACATTAGAAGGTTTGAAAGGCTGCAGTCTCTCAAACTCAGAAATAAGAGAGTCTTGTTCGTCTCTTTGAACGCGCTGTGTGACTCGACGCCTGTGATTCGTCAAGTGCAAACCATCACACTCTCAAGACGACGAATTATTACTCGTAAATATGGCACCATTGATAGACCTAATGCTAGACAATCCATACCGACATTCACTTGACGCTCCTCAGTGGCCACGCTGCTACTCACACCAGGATAAGCAACACTTGATGGAGGAGTGTGAAATAGGTTAAGATTTGTAGTATAAACTGGCCTTATCATGCATTTTCATTCTTTTTTCTATCTCATCGGGAAAGGACTGCGTGCTGTGCAGTCGACCTCGTGCAAGAGTACCTTCATCTGTTATTCGTCGTTCTTATCTCACCTCATCGTCTCATTGAAATGCTTACTCTTTCCTTTGGCAGCGTCGAGTTGTGTTGAACAAAGCACTGAAACGTTGCGCCCTTGCAGGGCACGAGGAAACGAAGTTTACTTTATAATAAAATCTAAGGGCCCTGGTGAAATGCCTATGTAGTAGATCTTCGGAGGTAAAGCCTAATTTTGGGCAACAAGAATTTTAAGAATTTAAATAACATTGAGATTTTCAAATAAAAGGAGCAGCGGGTCTCGTTTATAAAACACTAATTCATATAAATCACTTCGTTTTTAATGGAAGAATCATATAATGCAAAAAGGAAAGCCAAGTTTTGAATGAAGGCAATCTGAACGACATAGTCTCACCACTGTAATTTAGCGACGAAATTATGTAAATCGGCTAACATTACTGCGAAGTTATACCCCAGATCGATTCATTAGCGTTACTCATTATTTGCGTGCGAATAGAATGTGCCTCATTATACACACTCACCGTATTCATGATAAAAAAGGTTTACTGCAAACAACGAATCTTTAGGAGGATTTAAGTTTATATATATATATAGATACGCTTGCACAATCGTCCATTAATTCCAACCATCATCAAAACATTCAAACGCATCTAAATGTACATTCGAGTGACGTCAAAGTAAAGCAGTATTCCATAATATTCTGACTCAAAATAAATGAAGCTTCATTTTATCATCAGCTTTACTTCAGATTACCTTATCGATTTCATCGCTGTCTTTGAAGAACGCTTCCGTGATTTTTAGTCCGCCAATTAACAATGGAGAGCAGCCAAGCGATGATGGGAATCAACTATCGAACACGACCTCTGATGAGGACATCATTACGTTCTCGCGGCCGCAGATCTACAGAGTTAATTCTTTTGAAACAGTACGATTCTGGACCAACAGTTAATTCTTTTGATACCGCACGACCCTGGATCACAATGAGAATGTGCGTGCTCAATTAAGTATCTAGGTCAAACCTTCGTGAAATTCAGTTGCTCATGTGGTTACTAGCTGTGTATGGCATTGGGATAAAAGAAGCTTAAATTTGTTATTTTTATCCGGTTTAAGATTTGTTTAAACCATGAACCTTATCCTCAAAATTAACAAACACTTTATATCTTGAGTTATGAACTCTCCTAATTGTGTAGTAAACCGAGCTCGCTTCTTCTTCCTCTTCTTTATCTGTTTCAAAGTAGTTTAGTTAACACAAGTTTGAGAAAACCCGCGTTTCCTAAGGATTTCCTGGAGAATAGTATTAATTTTCTAAAGGATGAGGCACAAATCAAAAGCCAGAATTACCCGAGCAAAGTCATGAGAACAATTGAAATGATGAAAAATTAAAATTGGAACAAGACATACCCATATTAGGTTTAATTGTCAACAAAGAGTAAATTTCGAAAATTCATTAAATCATTTGAGGTAAAAATATTCGAGACCTCAAATTACTAGGGTAAATAATTTAAAACAATTTTTTGTGGAATAAAGTCCAAGTGATGTGAACCATTAAAAGTTCAAAACATAGAAATTCTACTATAGAATGAAAAGGAAATCTAAAGTTATTTTCGCTGGAACAATGACACGATACATTCCATAGAGATCAAAATGACAAGACATAAGTGGCAGAGGCCTCTCTAATTTAGTCAAAACTCTGAGGCAAAGTAAGCCGATCATCGATTTACGGTAATGGTGGGCAAAATTTTCAGGGCGAGGGCGTATCAGCAGGCATTGACAAGTCAGTGGGCCTGCCGTTCCAAAATCGAGCGATGCGCTCAAGAATTATTATACAATATTTAGATTTGGATGGTTCATAAAAACAAAACAAAAGGGTATCATAGCCGCTCGCAGGGTCACACGTACGTGGCCCACATTCCGCATTTTGCGCACCACGCTTTTCAAGATTAGCTTGAAGGAAACTAGTACCAAAAGTGAAAAGCAAGGCGAAAATCGCTGTACGAATAGTCATTTTATTAATACAAATAGAATAGTCTATTTGAATAAAATTGAACGTTTCGAACTTAACAGTTCTTTCTCAGCAAAAGAAAAGAATTCTGCGAAAAAACAAAACGAATATGAGTAAATTAAAACTATACTATACAAAAGAATAATACAACATAGACAGAAAAAAGTGAATCTAAAACTAAAATAAAAAGTAAAACAATTAAAAACCTAAGCTAATGATCATGTATTTGCTATGAAAAAAGGAAAAGCACTTTGAGTATCATTTAAAGGGGGTTTGAGCTTAAAGATATATAGCGATTCAAGGATGCGTAAATCAATCATGTGAGTGGCACCTGCAAGGATTTTAAAATGATTCACGGAAACAGGGACGTTTCGGTTTTCAGCATGGGATCGAACAGAAGATAGTGGAGGAGAACCAAGAGGACGACCGGTTCTACAGCTGCGCCGAGCGTGCTCGGCTACTCTGGACATAAGAGTACGACAGGTGGAACCTATGTACTGTGATTCACAACGTGAACAACTAAACTGGTAAATCACAGAGGAGCACATAGCAGGGGGCAGCTTATCCTTAAAGCGGAAAAGGGAACCGATTGTAAAATTGTTGACAAGAATAGAATGAATTTTAAGTTGTGGAAAAAACTTATTGACTAGGAGTTGAACCTCCTGATTTAACTTAATTGACTGGTGTCCAAAGTAAGGAAGCTTGAGGAAAAACTTCTGTTGATTACATGATTGAAGTGCCGGCGTGTGATCATAAATTTTAGGCAAAAATTTACCAATTTGTTTATCGATAGTAAACAAAGGGAAACCATTCTTAAGAAAAAATTGTCGTAAAAAATCGAATTCTTTATGTACAAGGCGGAAGTTAGAACAAACTTTAAACGCTCTATGGATAAGAGTTCGAATGCCACAGAGTTTAAAAGGAGTCGCACAAAAACTAAAATAACTAGTACCTAAACCTGAGAAAGTGCCTTTCCTATAAACAGAACATTGGAAACTATTATCAACTTTGCTAACATTGACGTCCAGAAATGGTAACCGGCTGGTCGCTTCATCTTCCCTCGTTAAATTAATATTCTTATGACGTGAATTCAAATAGTTGAGAAAAAGATCCGCGTGAGATCTCTCTTTGAAGAGAACAAACGTATCGTCTACATACCTTTTGTGAAAAACCTTTTATTTTAACACCCCGAGTTTTAACTTGGCTGAATATTTTGTCCCAATCTTGAAACCCCTTACTATAAATTCTTATACCGTTGACAACTCAAGGTCTTTTGTAGAAAGCTTATCGGCCTTTAATAATACTGATGACCTGTTCATGGCTTCATTTGACGTAGATAATCTGTTTACTAATGTTCCGTTGATGGAAACCGTTGAAATCTGCTTAGATAAATTATTCTCAAATTGTTCGATTTTCATGGGGTTTTCACGCAAAATTAGGCAGAAACTGTTAGAACTAGCTGTTTGCAATTCCTTTTTCATCTTCAACAACAAATATTACCAGCAGATAGACGGATTGGGTATGGGGTTACCTCTTGGCCCAACTTTCGCCAATATTTTTATGTGCCATCATGAGCAAAGGTGGCTAGAAGACTGTCCTAATCATTTTAAACCTGTTTTTCACAAAAGGTATGCAGACGATACGCTTGTTCTCTTCAAAGAGAGATCTCACGCGTATCTTTTTCTCAACTATTTGAATTCACGTCATAAGAATATTAATTTTACGTGGGAAGATGAAGCGAACAGCCGGTTACCATTTCTGGACGTCAATGTTAGCAAAGTTGATAATAGTTTCCAATGTTCTGTTTATAGGAAAGGCACTTTCTCAGGTTTAGGTACTAGTTATATTGGTTTTTGTGCGACTCCTTTTAAACTCTGTGGCATTCGAACTCTTATCCATAGAGCGTTTAAAGTTTG